>JABUQX010123340.1:25000-30000 GCA_015478945.1 Trachelipus rathkii
ATATTAAAGGCTTCTTCTGCCTCAGGATTCCATTTTACTCTGCGTTGAGAGTATGGTGCACCTTTGAGAAAAGAAAGAAGAGGAGAAATAATTTCAGAAATACCCGGAAGAGAAGAGCGAAAATAGTTTAGACTGCCTATGAAAGAACGTAAATCTTTGATAGTCTTGGGTTTTGGGATATTCATAATAGCAGTGGTTTTATCCTCATTAGGGAGCATGGAGCCTTCGGACACATCAAAACCTAAATATGTAACCCGAGACTGTCCAATTTGGCACTTATCAGCACTAAGTCTCAAATTAAAAGATTTCAACCGGTCTAGTACCATTTCTAAAATCTTCATGTGTTCATCATGAGTAGGAGTGGCGATGAGGATATCATCAATATATATAAAAATGTTAGGGATTTTAGAAAGAATTAAAGATATGTATTTTGTAAAACTAGTGGGACTGGAATGGAAGCCTTCTACAATACTATTATATGAGAAACTGCCAAAAGGAGTATTTATAGTTAAGAACTTTCGACAATCAGGGTGGACTTTAAGGTTATAAAATGCCTTTTTTAAGTCTAAAACAGAAAATACCTTACACCCGTGAAGTAAGTTCGTAAAGTCATTTAAGTTAGGGAGACTGAAATTGTCTTGAACAGCTCGTTTGTTCAGTAATCTCAGATCGGCTACTATTCAGACTCCACCACTAGGTTTAGAAAGTACAGAAATCGGAAATCCCCAAGGTGAGTGCGAGGGAGAAAGTACCCCAGCATTTACTAACCTGCCTATCTCTTCTTTGGCCTTATCATATAAACTAGTAGAGATTCTGCGACTTTTAATGTTTATTGGGGAACCCATAACTTTAAATTTATAAGGAATTAATTCATTTAAGGAATTTTGTTCAGCGGGGGAAAGAGGAAATTTTGTAAAGCCTATTTCACTTGTATTATTAAAATCACTTTCTTTATTAATATCACTTTTATTCATACTTATTTCATTTCTATTTTTATTACACTTGTAGGAGGCATTGTCCTGATAGCTACCCCCAGGAATATTATTATTATAATTATTATCGCTCACATTAACATTTTCTAAAATTTTATATAAATCATCAAACAACATTTTATATTCACCTAATAGAGAAGTATAAAGAGAAGGCGCAGAAGGGAGTTTAGGAGAAAGAGTTAAATTTATATAATTAAAATCATTTGTTATGGGTAGTGCTTCAGAATCATTCCCTTGAATGACTTTACATGATAGACCAGTTGTGGCATCAATTATAATATTTGAGCTAAAATCTAGGTTAAATTTATATTTAGTAAAAAAATCTATCCCTAAAATATTATCAATTACATCAGCGATTAAAAATATATGCTCATAGTCCCTTTTTAGCAGGAAATTTAATTTTTTAGTTATACAATCATAAATGTTAATCTGACTTCCATTAGCAGCTGTAAGAAAGCCAATAGGATCTTTCTTTTGTTCTGCAGAAGCCTTTAAAATAGAAAATGAACTCCCCGTATCTAACAAAAATAATTGCTTAGAATTAGCGTCATATATACGAAGGAGACAATTAATTGCAAAATTTTTACATTCGTTTACATTTAAAACTTTGGGAAGCACTGACCCATTGCAAGAATCTGCATTTTCAACCCGCATCGCAGTATTTTGGCTTGGAATTAAAGATTCCAGCCCTATAACTGACTGTTCGCTACCTTGATAATGCATATCCTTACCCTTAACACTAATATCGGAGGAAATCAAATTTTCCCTATACCAAGATTCATTTTCACTCAACTGAGAAGCTCTCTCGCATAAAACAGATTGTTTTACGCCATTAGTAGCATTTTCACTTGAATGAACATGAACCTGGATATTATTTTTATTAACATGCAAAATTGTATCAACATTTTTACCTATATCGATCGATATAATTATTATTCGAATTTGGTTGGGGGTAGCTTTCCTCCCTAATACGTTCTATATTATTAAAACTACTTTTGTACTTACAAATTTTACGAGTTACCACTGGATTAAAACGCACTTTCTTTGTACAGGGGCGTAACTCCACCCCTATACTTAGTTTCCCTGCGAAGGTAGGGAAGTAGGTCCAGCATTGTTTTGTGATGGCGCTTGTGCCAACAAATGAGCCATTTTGCAAGTGCCTCCTTGGCACCTGCTAGCCATTTCACGGAATGTGAAATGGTAGTAGCAAAGGGGTCCATCCTTTCTAAATCCTGAAGGTGATCGACGACGGTTAGAACGACCTCTGTCCCAGCCAGGAGAGCGACCTCTGTCCCAACCATTATCATTACGAGACATCCGTAGATCTAATTGATTTACTTGATATGTGAGGGCCTCCAACTTCTGGAACATCTCACTTAGTCGATTGTTTATTTGGGCCAAATCATTGTGTGAAATGTGGTCTTCTTTCCTAGGTTGGGGATCACTTGCCCTGGTAGGGATGAATGGAGTCACAGCATTGACCGAATAATCTGGATAGGATTTTGATTTATGACGTTGGGGAATTCATGAACGATCCAGGCTGCTCTGTCGGCCCAAATTTAGATATCCGCATCCCTTTCAATACCGGTTATCAACGGTTAACCGAGATTCCCGGTAGAACACGAAGAAAAAATCTGTTTTTTCATAAGCATTTTGGCATTGTTGATCGTAGAAGCCAATGATAACTGCGGATGTCCTAATGGATGCTTTAATTCTGGTTAAGATATGGCCGGTTGGGTCTTTTCACGCAGTTATAGATCCCTGCCGAAATAATTTTCAGCTTTTTCTCTTTGGTTATCAGATGGACATAAGTTTTTCAGTACAAACCAAGGCGATGTGATAGGAGAACCAATTCCTTCATATGTTCGTTGGTTATGTTGATAGGGATAGCTTATTCTTGAAGTGTTATAGCCGAAAGGTAAGTAGAGGGCACCCGAGAAGTTGAACCTTTCTTCGATATGTATAGTAACTGAAATATAGGCTAATAGCAAATTCCACTTCTAATCTTAACTCCCTTTCCACATCCCGTTGTTTCAAAGCAAACCTGAGGAATATCGCCTGCACGAGAGTACTTTCCAGTTCTGGTCGAGGTGTGGTTTTCGGTGGTGATGGGGTGCGAGAAAACGATCCAACTACTCAACCGATGAGTTAATTTGGAGTTGTGAACATCGTTTTCTATTTAAGATTTCATTTTGTCGCTATCATTTTTTCATTTGATTTCAAAATCTTATCTTGATGTAATAGAAATTCTTCCAGAGCGGTTGGTTTATTTGTATAGAATTTTGAGTGTAACCAAGACCTGGCTTACTATTTAAGTAATCGTTGTTGAATGCACATTAAGTTTTTTTTTTTTTTTTTTTTTTTTTTTTTTTTTTTTTTTTTTTTTTTTTTTTTTTTTTTTTTTTTTTTTTTTTTTTTTTTTTTTTTTTTTTTTATGTAATTGTAACATTCACTTAAAAACTCTTTATTTCAAGAAACTTGTTTTTAATTAGTTATTTTTTGTAGTAAAAGTCACTTGAGACTTTCACTTTAACTACAAGACAATTTACCGCAAGAGGAGGGCTAATTTGTTATAGTCGGTACATAAAAGGGCAATAAAACAAATAAAACTTATTATAATTTTTTTTTTTTTTTTTAAAAGAAACCATTTATTTATAGAAAATAGGCCTGTTGCCATAATAATAGTTGTAGCTTACTTATATAGGCCCTAAGAGAGGACAGATAGTTCAGTAGGCTAGGCTCTTAAACTAGTACTAGGCCTAGTTTTAACTTAAAACTTTTTCCTTTATTTTTATGTTTTTCACTTTTATATCTGTAGATTTTTTTTTCTTGCTTTATTATTTATGAATGCACTAAAAACTATAGTCTTTTTATTTTTATTGTTGAACGCATTTACGTGCGTGAGTACGCCTTAGGCCTATACTGGCTTTTTTCCAAAGTTTTTTTTCCAAATTTTTTATTTTTCTTAATTTTTTTTTTTTTTTTTTTTTTTTTTTTTTTCAATTTAAATTTCTTTTCTTTATTATAATGTTTTTATTTGTTTGTTTTCGTTCACTCTGGGTAATCACCAACGTGGAAGGACTTACTCTAGGGTATAAGCCTTACCAACGAAAAAGTATAGATTTTCTTTCCTTTAAACTTTATTTTTATATTATTTTCTTCTTATTTTATGTCACTTGTATTAATTGAAAGATAACTTCGTTTTAGTTTTTATTTAGTTATTAATTTATTTACAAAATTTATAAAGCGTCGTGCGCTAAGATTGTTTGTTTATATCTACTTCCTTTGGCGGGCTAGAAATACTAACAACAAAAACATTGACATGAGTAACTTTTTGAGGGGCAATTTGCCAACCGTTACAACTTTACAATTATGGCATTTTGCGCCATATATTCGTAATTATTACGAAGTATTCACATCAAATATACAAAATTATTTTATAAACAAATTATTAATGAATCACAATGGCATATAGTATATATATATATATATATATATTATTATAATATTATATATATATATATATTATGTAGTTATATATATATAATATTATATTATATATATATATATAGTAAGTGTATAATATATATATAGTTAGTTTTTTTATAGTAAGATCTATTAGTAATATATATATAGTCATATTACTATATATAATATATATATATATATGATAATATAATATAGTATATATAATATATATATATATATGTATAGTATATATATATAATATAATATTATATATATATATATATAACTATTATATTCTTTTTAAATCCGAAAAATAAAACTTAAAAATTATCTTAAAGTAACTAATTTCCATCAAAATTTATGTTTCTTTTGCATTACTAAAAAAAAAATTATTTCTCACACTGTTTAAAAATTGACCTTTGACCGTTGACCTTAATGAAAAATATAGACATATTCTTCATATGTATATTGAATAGAAACTTATGAATACTTGTAAATTTTTTTGTAATATACCTTATTTCGTGTATGTTTTAAATAACA
>JABUQX010123340.1:35000-37500 GCA_015478945.1 Trachelipus rathkii
ATATCACACAGTCACATTTTAAAAAATTCCGAAGACTTCATCCTAAAAACAAAAAACATTAATCCAAACACACACACACTACATAGCTTTGATGTCATTTCTCTATTCACATCTGTTCCTTGTGACCTCTACCTTTATCTTTTATGAGCACGCTTAACATAAAATGAAATCATACATCACTCCTTCTCTCACCCCTTTCCTATTTGTAAAAAACTGATACATTAACTCTAGAACACACTCTTCATTTTAACTCTTAATATTACAAACAAAACACAAGTTTAAGTATGGGCTCGCACTCTCACTTCCACTTGGCAATATTTCTCAATCGAAGATTCTACGACCTTTTTATATATTTCCCTCGGCTTCCGACCTCGAATAACAATCATCTGGTATATGGTATGTCGATGACAATCTTTTACGTAGGCAATCCCGAAATTAGCAACCCCCAAAGGAAGATAATTATATTCTTAAATTAGTATTTAAAAACCTCAAATACTCAAGCATAGAAATACGAGCTAGAATCTCTTCTAACAACACCCATCCTTTTCTAGACCTCTTATCTCATGGCAGCACCAACAACATACAAATAACAGTATACATATACAGAAAACCCACTTCGAAACCCCTATATTAACACACACTGGTTACTCCTCACGGACAGACCGTACACACAAAAAAGATTGAAATATATATACAGTATATATATATATATATATAAGTTTATGTATATTTATATTATATATATATTATATATATATATTAATAGTATATAATATATATTATAGTTAATATATATATAGGTATATGGTTATTATATAGTAGTTATATATATTATATATGTATATATATATTATATATAGTAGGTGTATATATATATATATATATATATATATATATATATGTATAATATTATATATATATATATATATATATATATATAATATATATATATAATATATATATATTATATATATATATTATAGGTATTATATATTATATATATATATATATATAGAGGTATATATATATATATTATAGTAAATATATATATTATGGATATATTTATATATTATATAATATTATATATATATATATATATATATATATTATATATATATATATATATATATATATAATATATATATATATTATATGTACATATAATATATTATATATATATATATATATATATATATATATATATAATATATATATATATATATATATAGTATATTATAGTATCTATATATATATTATAGGTTATTAATTAGTATGTTTAGCTCTTATAAGTTTGCTAAAGCTTTACTAAGTAAATCCTCTATAACGGAGGATAAAGTTATGAGTAATAACTTAGAATGAAAGAATCCTCTGGTTCAACTAACTCTAAGAGCGCTTGGGATTGTAGGAGAACCAAAAGTTCTCAGCAATTTAGGAGGATACTGATAGGTTAAGTCTGGGAAATCCCCGAATTAAAATGCATAAAAAGTTGATTGTTAATGCAAGAGTAGATTCGGAATTATTTTAGTCCAGGTAGTCAACTCAAAAGGTTTGATAATGACATAAATATGCCAAATTATTATTATAATTATTGTCTGTTGTTATCATTTGGTTTGACATTGGACTGGTGTTTATTATTCATATGATTGAAGATTATTTTTTATTCTTAATTATTATTATTATTATTATTATAATATTTTATTATGATTTTGACTTGACTATTATAGTATTTACTATTACTGTTGTTATTTTATAGTACTTATTATTTGATGAAGTGTTATTCTTGGATCTATTATTATTATTATTATTATTATTATCGTGTATGATTAATTATTATTATTATTATTATAGTTATTATTATTATGTAATTATTATTATTATTATTAATTATTAATTATTATTATTATTATTAATATTATTATTATTATATTATATTATTATTATTATTAATGTTTATTATTATTATATTATTATTGGATTATTATTATTATTATTATTATTATTATTATTATTATTATTATTATTATTATTATTATTATTTTTATTATCATTATCATTATTATCATTATATATAATTATTTATTTTATATTTATCATTATCATTATCATTTTCCAATTATCATTACCATTATCAGTACATTATAATTTATTTATGTATTATTGGCATTATTATTTATTATTATTATTTATTATTATATATTATTATTATTATTATTATCTATTATTATAATTATTATTATTTTTATTATTATTATTATTATGATAATAATAATAACAACAATAATAATAATAATAATAATAATAATAATAATAATAATAAATAATAATAATAATAATAATAATAATAATAATAATAATAATAATAATAATAATAATATATAATAATATAAACTATAATAATAATAATAATAATAATAATACACGATAATAATAATAATACACGATAATAATAATAATAATAATAATAATAATAATAATAATAATACACGATAACAATAATTGT
>JABUQX010123340.1:45000-50000 GCA_015478945.1 Trachelipus rathkii
AATTAAGAAAAGTAAAATATTAGGAAATTAATAACTTTGGAAAAATAAGCCAGTATAGGCCTAGGCTACTCACGCACGTAAATGCGTTCAACAATAAAAATAAAAAGACTATAGTTTTTAGTGCATTCATAAATAAAGCAAGAAAAAAAATCTTCTACAAATATAAAAGTGAAAAACATAAAAATAAAGAAAAAAGTTTTAAGTTAAAACTAGGCCTAGTACTAGTTTAAGAGCTTAGCCTACTGAACTATCTGTCCTCTCTTAGGGCCTATATAAGTAAGCTACAACTATTTTCATGGCAACAGGCCTATTTTTATAAATAAATGGTTTTAAAAAAAAAAAAATTATTTTTAATTTTTTTGACAATTTTACAAAATTAGCCTACTTGGGTAATTGTGTAGTTAAAGTGAGTCAAGTGCTTTTACTACAAAATAACTAATAAAACAGTGAAATAAAGTTTTTAAGTGAATGTACAATTAAAAAAAAAAAAAAAAAAAAAAAAAAAAAAAAAAAAAAAAAAAAAAAAAAAAAAAAAAAAAAAACTTTTTGTGAATTACAACGATGACTTCGACTAGAAGCAGGTCTGGTGCTCAAAATTTAAATAATCCACCGTCTGGAATTTCTATACATCAAGTAGATGTTGAAATAAATGAAAATGATGGACAAAATGAAAATCTAAATAGAAACGATGGTCACAACTCAAATAACTCATCGGTTGAGAGTGATCGTTCTCGCACCCCATCACCCGAACCACATCGAAGAACTAGGAAAGTACTCTCTGTGCAGGATATTCCTCGGTTTGAAACAAGGGATGTGGGAAAGTGGTTAGATAGAGTGGAATTTCTATTTAGCCTATATTTTGTTACTGATAATATCGAAAAGGTTCAACTTCTCGGTCCTCTCTTACCTTCGGCTATAACTTCAAGAATAAGCTATCCTATCAACGACCAAACATATGAAGAATTGGTTCGCCTTGTAACTGAAACTTATGCTCCATCTGATAAAGAGAAAGCTGAAAATTTATTTCGGCAGGAGCTTAAACCTGGTGAAAAGCCCACCGCATATCTTAACAGAATTAAAGCATCATTAGGAATCCGCAGTTATCAATGGCTTCTACATCAAAATGAAAATCTTATGAAACAGATGTTTCTTCGTGTTCTACCTGAGGATCTGGTACCGTTATTAACGGTATTGAAAGGGGATGCGGATATTCATAAATTGGCCGAAGCAGCTGATGTGTTCATGGAATCCCAACGTCATAAGTCAAAATCCTATCCAGATTATTCGGTCAATGCTGTGACTCCATTCATCCCTACCAGGGCAAGTGATCCCCAACCTAGGAAAGAAGACCACATTTCACACAATGATTTGGCCCAAATAAACAATCGACTAAGTGAGATGTTCCAGAAGTTGGAGGCCCTCACATATCAAGTAAATCAATTAGATCTACGGATGTCTCGTAATGATAATGGTTGGGACAGAGGTCGCTCTCCTGGCTGGGACAGAGGTCGTTCTAACCGTCGTCGATCACCTTCAGGATTTAGAAAGGATGGACCCCTTTGCTACTACCATTTCACCTTCCGTGAAATGGCTAGCAGGTGCCAAGGAGGCACTTGCAAAATGGCTCATTTGTTGGCACAAGCGCCATCACAAAACAATGCTGGACCTACTTCCCTACCTTCGCAGGGAAACTAAGTATAGGGGTGGAGTTACGCCCCTGTACAAAGAAAGTGCGTTTTAATCCAGTGGTAACTCGTAAAATTTGTAAGTACAAAAGTAGTTTTAATAATATAGAACGTATTAGGGAGGAAAGCTACCCCCAACCAAATTCGAATAATAGGATTATAGGTCGATATAGGTAAAATGTTGATACAATTTTGCATGTTAATAAAAATAATATCCAGGTTCATGTTCATTCAAGTGAAAATGCTACTAATGGCGTAAAACAATCTGTTATATGCGAGAGAGCTTCTCAGTTGAGTGAAAATGAATCTTGGTATAGGGAAAATTTGATTTCCTCCGATATTAGTGTTAAGGGTAAGGATATGCATTATCAAGGTAGCGAACAGTCAGTTATAGGGCTGGAATCTTTAATTCCAAGCCAAAATACTGCGATGCGGGTTGAAAATGCAGATTCTTGCCATGGGTCAGTGCTTCCCAAAGTTTTAAATGTAAACGAATGTAAAAATTTTGCAATTAATTGTCTCCTTCGTATATATGACGCTAATTCAAAGCAATTATTTTTGTTAGATACAGGGAGTTCATTTTCTATTTTAAAGGCTTCTGCAGAACAAAGAAAGATCCTATTGGCTTTCTTACAGCTGCTAATGGAAGTCAGATTAACATTTATGATTGTATAACTAAAAAATTAAATTTCCTGCTAAAAAGGGACTATGAGCATATATTTTTAATCGCTGATGTAATTGATAATATTTTAGGGATAGATTTTTTTACTAAATATAAATTTAACCTAGATTTTAGCTCAAATATTATAATTGATGCCACAACTGGTCTATCATGTAAAGTCATTCAAGGGAATGATTCTGAAGCACTACCCATAACAAATGATTTTAATTATATAAATTTAACTCTTTCTCCTAAACTCCCTTCTGCGCCTTCTCTTTATACTTCTCTATTAGGTGAATATAAAATGTTGTTTGATGATTTATATAAAATTTTAGAAAATGTTAATGTGAGCGATAATAATTATAATAATAATATTCCTGGGGGTAGCTATCAGGACAATGCCTCCTACAAGTGTAATAAAAATAGAAATGAAATTAGTGTGAATAAAAGTGATATTAATAATGAAAATGAATTTAATAATACAAGTGAAATAGGCTTTACAAAATTTCCTCTTTCCCCCGCTGAACAAAATTCCTTAAATGAATTAATTCCTTATAAATTTAAAGTTATGGGTTCCCCAATAAACATTAAAAGTCGCAGAATCTCTACTAGTTTATATGATAAGGCCAAAGAAGAGATAGGCAGGTTAGTAAATGCTGGGGTACTTTCTCCCTCGCACTCACCTTGGGGATTTCCGATTTCTGTACTTTCTAAACCTAGTGGTGGAGTCCGAATAGTAGCCGATCTGAGATTACTGAACAAACGAGCTGTTCGAGACAATTTCAGTCTCCCTAACTTAAATGACTTTACGAACTTACTTCACGGGTGTAAGGTATTTTCTGTTCTAGACTTAAAAAAGGCATTTTATAACCTTAAAGTCCACCCTGATTGTCGAAAGTTCTTAACTATAAATACTCCTTTTGGCAGTTTCTCATATAATAGTATTGTAGAAGGCTTCCATTCCAGTCCCACTAGTTTTACAAAATACATATCTTTAATTCTTTCTAAAATCCCTAACATTTTTATATATATTGATGATATCCTCATCGCCACTCCTACTCATGATGAACACATGAAGATTTTAGAAATGGTACTAGACCGGTTGAAATCTTTTAATTTGAGACTTAGTGCTGATAAGTGCCAAATTGGACAGTCTCGGGTTACATATTTAGGTTTTGATGTGTCCGAAGGCTCCATGCTCCCTAATGAGGATAAAACCACTGCTATTATGAATATCCCAAAACCCAAGACTATCAAAGATTTACGTTCTTTCATAGGCAGTCTAAACTATTTTCGCTCTTCTCTTCCGGGTATTTCTGAAATTATTTCTCCTCTTCTTTCTTTTCTCAAAGGTGCACCATACTCTCAACGCAGAGTAAAATGGAATCCTGAGGCAGAAGAAGCCTTTAATATGGCCAAATTGGCCCTCAAAAATGCTATACCTTTGGGTTTTCCTTCTAATAATGCTCAAATATCTGTTTTCACTGATGCTAGTCAGACAGCCTTGGCAGGTGTAGTAGTTTCTACGGAAAATGAAAAAACAGTTCCACTGGGATTTTACAGTTATCGATTGAATCCTACTGAAATTGGTTACAGTATATATATAGCAAGGAACTCCTTGCCTTGGTTAAAACAATTAAGAAATTTTCCCACATAGTAGAAGCAAGGAAGGTAGATGTGTTTTGTGACAATCTTTCAGTCACACAGTCACTTAAAAAAGAGACTGATGCTAATCACTTGCTAGCAAGGGAGCAGCGATACCTAACTTTCTTGTCAGAGTATGATTTGACTGTACATCATATTAAATCTGAAGAAAATATTCTTGCAGATTTCCTGAGTAGAAATCCAGCTCAGAGAACCACTGAATGGCCATCAAATTTGCCCACTCCTTCCACTTCTGTGGAAAAAGTAGAAATAGATTCAGCAACAAGCTCTTCTCTTCAATTTGGAGATCAGATACCTGAAGCAGAAGTCATTCCAGAAGTATCCTGTGATGAAGTCTTGGTGTCACCAGATTTTCTACCCCAGCAGAATTCTTCAACAGAGGATGACGGTTATGCTCTTGCATCAATTTTCAATATTTCCGCCAATGATGTATTTAAGCTTTTTCAGTGTAAGATTGACTACAAAGAACTGCAAGCAGCACAAGAAGCTGATGTACAACTTCAGAAATATTTAAATAACCAAGAAAATACGGGTCTTAAGCTTACAAAAAGACTCTATTATTATAGGAATGACTTGGTCTCACTAGTCATTGATGAATCTATTCCACTTTCACCACGTGTCTTTGTTCCAGAATCCTTTATTCTTCCTGTTATTTCTTATTCTCACTCTTTAGGGCATTTTGGTGTTAAGAAAACTCTGGCATCCCTTAGAAAGCGCTTTGTATGGAAAAATATGCCAAAGTATGTAAAGCAATTTGTACAAAGTTGTGATGCATGTCAGAGATCTAAATCTTTTCGCAAAATAAGCCCTCCATATGAATCTTATAGGCCAGTATCGGCCAAATTTCAAGTAGTCCATATTGACATTCTTAAAATGCCTCAATGCAAAAGCTATAAGTACCTTTTAACATTGATTGATAGGTTCTCCCGTTATCTCTTTGCTTTCCCTTTAAAAAACATAGAAACCTCTACCATAGTGGAGGTAATTAC
>JABUQX010123341.1:0-12500 GCA_015478945.1 Trachelipus rathkii
ATGGGTCATTTTATTTTTTGCTTTTTTAAGGTCGAGATTGAAGACTATAAATAACTCTAGCATCTCACTTAGTTTGGGTTGAAGAGTCTCAGAGTGATTTGGAAAACTAGTCAGATCTCTTTGTGCCTATTGTATTAAGAAAGGCTATAAAGAGCAAAGATTTGGGATAATAATGTTCCAGTTAGCCTTAATAATCTGCTGGTTGTAAAGTTTCTGGAAAGTACTGTGAGGGTCATCATAGAGAAGATATTTATGCAGAGAAGGCGAGATTTTAATCTGTGTATGACTCCCAGCACTTGCTATTTTGTTCACATCGAAAAAATTCTTTAAGCAATTAAATAACTAAATAGATCTGATGAGAGAAATTATATACAGTAACCCTTTTTTATGAAATATTAATATAATAAAGCTAGTTTATCGACCAGAATTTTGGGGGAAATTTTTGTGATATTGGTTACCTAAAAATGCCTGTAGCACCAAACTAAACAATTAAATAAAAACTGAGGTTCTCGTAGGAACTGTTACAATGGTACGAGGTATTGATATGGTCATGTGCGTGAAAATTTAAAAAAAAAACAAATAACAGATACTCTCTTTTTGAGGTCAAAGGTTAAACATAAGGTCATCTTTTTTATTTGACCATTTACATGAATATGCATAGAATAGTTTGATAGATCTCTTTTAGCTTTTAACAATGCATTATTTGAATACGCGGGTCAGGGTCCCAAGTGGTCTACGAAGTCAACACTTCGTAATGCTGACCTTTGTCTGCTCATCGACGCGTCAATATATATGTGGTAAAATTCTTTTGGCCATTAGATTCCTCATGAGCTATCGTGGCAGTAACTATTCCTGAAAGAGCAGAGTGGAACAATACATCATTAAACCGCTCTCTCAGCAAGATTCCACTCAAATAGTATGCCAACCTTTTCTTATCACCTATCTTGTGGTATGAAAACTATGGGTAAAGGCCAAATGGTAGGATTCATAGATAATGACCAATATATATATTATATATAGATGGTTATACAAACTACATAGACCTACTTAGTGTTTCCCTTTATATATATATATATATATAGTGGTATATATATATACTCTATATAGAGCTACTTGCCTCATATTATATTATATTCTATATATAGCACGTAATATTTAATAATAAATACTATTTACAATAATATATAATATATATTATATATATATATATATTATATATATATATAAATATATAATTATATATATATTATAAATATATAATCTATATATATATATATAAATATATATTGGAGGGAGAACATGCCAGTTGTATCATATTGCAAAGAATATATAATACAACCAGATAAAAATTTTCAAGCAAACTTCCGATCACCCACCTCCACCTGCAAGAAATTGTGTGGTTGCTGTAGCAGCAATTTTGCACTTTTGCCTCTTCCGGAGGAACCCTCCGAGGATCATTCAGGACTTAATCATCATTTATCCCCTTTTTTTCTATTTCTGAGGCATACTTCCCGGCTTATGCCATAGCTCTTCTGCAACAAGCCGGTTATATAAAAACAAACCCTGGAAATGGAACTTACATGTGCCCAATATGCAGGAAAATAGTAAGAAGAAACTCAATCTGTGCAGATAGATGTTGAGCAGTAAATACAATTATACACTGCTAACAATTTGCTCCTACTGCATTACAACACACACGAATTGGAATCTGCAAAGGTTGCATGCCACCGCACCATATAACCTTAATCCTACATAACACAACAAATAAAACCAACAACAACATATTACATAAATTCCAACACAAACGTATAAGACTCTACAACAAAACAAAGAAATGAAGTCTTCTATTAAAACAACACCAATATATACACACAGCCACTGATTCAGAGAGCCTACTTACCTGAAATAACTACCTAAGCTCAGAAACCAAATTCTACAGGTTACGCTAATGCCAATTTATATCAACCTCAATATCCCCGCCCCAAAATCACCCGGTTTAACTTCTCATTACCCAATTTACTAACATTATACCTATACAAACAAACTTGCCACGACTAACTGCCAGTAAATGATACCTACCACCAAATACAATAACTTTCCACAACAATGATAAAAAAGCTCCAACAGCACACTAATAAATTATACATTTCCCAACCCCACATCACACTATGACCAGATAACTAAACACCAAACTCACCTACATTATCAACCTCCCAAATTCATGTTAAGGCGACTTCAATGCAACCATCTAACATGATTACAACACCCAAGAATCAGACTGTAGAGGAACTCACATCATATCAAACCTAGATTGATTTAACTTTGGGTAATGCAATCACACAAGAATTTCTTACATATAATCAAACCAAACTTACACATCACCACCTACACTTAGTGCTTCACTATACTCAACTATTTAACTTAATCACCGCCAAAATATTTTACGGTCCCAAATCACTAAACCATACTGCCTAATAACTAAAAAAAAAAACATTACAGAATCTAGCCAATTTTTTTAATATTTAATTTACTTTATTAATTTTTTTTCTTTTTACCATCTCTCCAATTCTTTCTAACCAAATATATCAACAACACGTCAACAAAAAGCAATATACTTCAAGCATCAAGAAAACATACTCATAAAAATTAAAAAGCATTCTGGTCAAATTCCATCAATCACAATAAGAAAAACAACACACACACGCTCTAAAATATCACAAACACGCTCAACACTTGACAAATTTTTAGGAGTTAAACATTTGAACACAACTGTCCGCTTTCAAATGTTAATTCCTATTTCACAAAATGGCAACTAGATAACTGTTAACTTAAATCAGGCAACAGAAAACTCCAACATGCTATGAACTATCACTAGTCACTTCGACATCTTAAACCAGTCAGAGACATATTACTCACCACTCTAAATAATTACACGTGTGATTCATTCCTACAGTTTTTAACTTACATGCCGTCTCCAAACTTGGCACCAAGCGAGTATCGCCCTCTCCAACATAAAAAAAAACTACAGTAGACACTTAAAACTCTTTACCAATTTATAAGTGGATGCACCTTGTTCAAAACAAACAAACACTTACCTCAAAATATAATCCAATGATATAATACTTTACTCTATATCATTATTATCTATGATATGATATTATGCACATTTTTTTTTTTTTTTTCTTTCAATCATTTCGCCAAAGCTTCAAAACTCCAGCATGCATTGCCACATTGTCCTCTCTCCAATTCTATCTCACCATATAACTTAATATCATATCTTCTCCTTCATGTTTTAAGCATTCAATCAATTAAATATATTTCTGATATCATATTCTCCATCCACCTTACACATACAAAACATCTGCCATATACTCAACAACAAAAATACCTTACACTATTAACTGGACATTTTTCTTATATAAGTAATATTCGATCTCCTATCAAACAGTTATGTTTTTTTTTTTATATAGATCATTTTTTGTACCAGAAATAGCACCTGAATTCAACTCTCTTTCAATAGAAATGTTTTAAATCCCAGTTTTTAACTATTCTAATTTCTGCTATATTTTTCTTCAATATTTCTATTTTCTATTGACTAAAACCAAAACTTCTATTCTCTATTTACCTATTACATATATTTCTTTTTCCAAAACTGTTTATAATATGGTTTTTTCTCTTAAGGTTAAATATTATCTTATTTTTTTTTTTTCTTCTTTATCTGTTCTTCATTAACTCCTCTATACCGCAGAAAATTGGAACTAATCCACAGCCTTCGGGTGAATCTGTGTAACTAGGGTTGCAACGCGGTTGGGGTATCTTTGGAAGCAGTGTTCTGCTCTGGAAGACAAGATTGAGTCAATATCGAATAACGGTTGGGAATAATAATAGTATCATATAATAAGCTAGTATAATATACTATGAAATAGTATGAGGAAGTGAATATTTCTCAAGTATAGAAATTAAGATAGATGAATAAATCATAACTATAGTATATATATAACACAAAAAGCATACACACTATATATGCCTAGTAAGAATAATATATAATTATAATATCTTATTACTGGTTAAGGCAGTAATATTGTTAATTAATTATTAGTAGTATAAAATTATTTTATTTTGGCAGAGAATATGTAGGCGTAAAACAGAAAAAAAAATAGCTTGAGCTTAACTGGAGGAAGATATTCGACATGAGCCTTAAGAATAAAAGTTAACTCTACACAAATTTTTAATCCAAAATCAGTTTTATTTTATTTTATTTTATTTTTTGTTAAAAATATAGACCCCTTTGTCAGGGTACTTTTAAAACTAAATTCAGCTATTATAGTTATATTCGACCCAATTCACAAGTAGAGATAATTGTACAAAATCGGGCAGGCCCTTTGAAAACATAAGGTAAAATTTGTAATAATTGTATGAAATTTTATTTCTAATATTTAAAAATTCTTATGATAGATCATATATGTCAGAAACTTAAAAAGATTTGGTAATTGTAGGTTAGCTATGCTGTAGTATGATAAAATCAATTTTTTTAGTCTCGATATATAGTATCTAGTGATAATATTTAGAAAAACAATGATGGATATTATAATATATTTGTGCTTACGATATTAAAATGTAATAATTATACATATAATATAATATAATTTAAAAACAAGTATATAAATAATTTAAATAATTATTTAATATATATAACATATATATATTGAATTAATAATATATAATAGGTATATATATATATTATATATATATATATATATTAATATATCAACTTTCTTACACATGCTGATGACGTTATAAACACAACATTGCATATCTAATGCTTTTGGTTTTAGGCCAGAAAACTAGTTAAAGGTTTAGATAAGATTTTTTACTGTGTATAAACTTAAGCAAGTATGGATAATAGTAGCGCAGGGGTCTTCCCCCCAAATTTTTATACAAACTTCAGAGGATATACATAGCCTAAAAAATACATAATGAAGAATGAAAAAAAAATAACAAAATTGGCAGCTCTTTAGGAAAAAAAGTTACAACCTCTCAAAAGTTGTTAAAACTCACATAAGACTTTACATTTTTGATCCATCCAGGTTAGCGTATCAGTTCAGAGCCTCTCTTTATTCAAGGTTTATGATATGCTTAATTTGTTATGTATAAACAGAGAAAAATCTATGTATACTTAACAAACAATACTTATCATAATCTGAACTAGGATGGGCCAAAATGAGCACGGAGGCATCACTAATTATATAATATATATATATACAATTATATATAATTATAATATATTATATATATATAATATATATATATATATAATATATTTAGATTATATATATTTAATATAATATATAATATATATATATTATATAATAATATATTATATATTATTAATATATACTATATATCATAAATAACGTATTTATATAATATATAATATAGAAAGGCCTATGGGAAAAATTTTAAACTTTGAGAGGCTTACTTTTTTTCCTAAAGACTTAAATCATTTTCTTTTATCACTTAATCATTTTTATTTTTTTAAAGTATATCCTATGTGATTTTATTTATTTTTTTTTTTTTCTATATAAGTAACAATCCTTGATACAAAATTTGATTTATAATAAATTTTAGTATAAAAAATTTTTGTAAGTTCAAAAAAATTTCTAAAGTTAACTTTGAGTTAAGTTTTGTTAGATTTTTTTAAGAAAATTGTTTAGTGGAAAGCTTCTGGTTCCACTCAAAGCTTGCCACTAAAGAATTTTCAATAAAAAACTTAACTTTTCTGAACTTAGAATTATTGTTAAACTGAGAAAATTTTTGATAAAATATTTAGATCATTGACTAGATTTTTAAACCGAAATTCTATGGGTTTTTAATAACTTTGAGAGGCTGTGCTTTTTCCTAAAGAGACTGCCATGTTTGGTTTTTTTATTCTTCTATGTAATTATTTTTTTTTGAGTATTCCTGTGATTTTTATATAAATTGGGGGGGTGAAGCAACTCTGCGCTACTATTACCAACAAAACTTTTAACCGAACTTATTGGTTCATAACAAAGTGTAACTCGGCACTATGTGAGTATGGGATCTGCGGTCAAGGGAGGGCGTAGTAAGGCGATTGTTTAGAGGGATCTTAGTTGACCTCGTGAGATGAGGAGCACGTAGCGAGTTAATGAGTCGCTATCAGGAGGATTCGGCTGTGATCGATGGAGAGTTTGGCGCAGAGAATGAGTGCAGTGATGACTGTACTTGAAGAAATAAAAATTGTTAGAGTTGTTAGGTTTTTATGTGTCGTTAAACTATGTGATTGTGATGTTTTTATTTATGTGGATCAGGTATTGCTGCTTAAGATGAACAAGATGTATTGAGTTGTGAATATTATTCGAAATATTGAATCTGTATTTAAAAAAAAAAAAGGAAGCTGTGGTATTATACTATGCGGCCGCTTCCATCTATAGCAAGTTACCAAAAATGTCTTCCCTCCCACCCAAAAAGATTGCATAGTAATAAAATCACTGATAAGCACAGTCAAAAAGTAGGCTAGACCCAGAATGCGCAGGAAGTTTGCGGTATGAGTCCTTGTAGGAAAAAAAAGTTCTTGAGTTGTATTATTATGCGGTCTTATGTGCTCTGTGGGACAGGCATGGCAATCATGATTAATAGATTTTCGGGCGATGGATCGTAATGGTCATCGCATGGCCTGTGCTTAACAGAATTGGCGAATGAAGGAAAGTATGTTAGAAAAGCATTTTTGAAGAAAGGTAGTAGCTGAGGATATTAGCTGATTATGAGATAGGAATGATTTTAGAGTCTGTCGTTTGTATACGAATAATATGATTCATCAATAGACCTAGATGATATATTATTGAGGTAAGTATGAAGTAGAGATGAGGAGCATGTATTAGTGCAGTGAGAATACTCCTTATAGTAACACGTGACGATATCTTCGGTAGTAAATTATAGTATAAAGTATGAGGTCGTAGGTTAATAAGATTGGTATAAGTAGGTTAGAGCTATGGCTTATAACTGAAAATTGTTGATGGTTATTTGTACGTTAGATATAGACTGAGTTATATCCGGATGATAACTATTTACAAGAGACTTTATATATAGTATATAACTGGTGTGGCCAATATATACGTATAATGCTATAGTAAATTAGAAATATTCCTATTTGACTGTCTTTTGAATATAGATTGTATCAAGATAGATAGGTACAGAGTAGGATGATGTAGTCTTAATAAAGTTATATATGATTATGATAAGATATATTATAATATGAAGTACTATTTATGTAGATAAACAATCTGTGATCAACCTGGTAGAAAACACTAGATAAATTGCCAAGAGCTCTAATTGAATCGTCATCTGGCAAATCTAGAATTGATAATAGTAGACGCAGAAGTCGAGTGGTCCCTAACATTTACACCGGATTTTTATGAAAGTCCCACAGATATATCTAATAGAAAAAATAATAACTAATGATGAATAGTGAAACGAAAATCGGCGGTCTCTTTAGGGAAAAAGAAGTTGCCCAGCCTCTCAAAGTTGCTAAACTCCCATAGACTTTTCTTTTTGATCCATCAAGGTTAGATATCATTTTATACATTTCAGGCCTCTAGTTCAGGTTTATATTTATTGTTTAATATACACAGAGAAATCTAATGTATATGAAATTAACAAATCTTTATCCATACCTGAATAGGATGGCCTCTAAAAACTGAGCCACAAGCGCGCCACTAATTTTTCTCTTATTATTATAAAGGTCTTATGGGAAAGATTTTTCACACTTTCATATAGGCATCAGATTTGATGCTGTAGAATAGTATACTTACATATTTTTTTTTCCTAGAGACTATTAACCTAGATTTTTTTTTTTCATGTATTTTTTCATGAATATTTTCTTTTTGTTAGAGTATTCCTGTGATTTAAAAAAAAGAAAAGATTTATATAAATAGACCTTGTGTATTTTTTTTTTTTTAATAAATCCTCTTAGAAAAAACCAATGGTTTTGTTTTTTTTAAAACTTTTTGAGAGGCTGTAACTTTTTTTCCTAAAGAGAGCGAAGATATCTTTTTTGTTTGCAAGCATTCTTCATTTATTATTTTAGAGTAGGTAGTCCTATGATTTCACTACAAAATTGGGGGTGGCGTTAGGGTACGAGCAACACCTCAGGCGTAACAGTCGTGAGGGATCCATACTAATAGTTTTTTATCGAACCTAATGTATATATTGCAGTTTCGAATCACAGTTGGATTTTGGAGACAGAAATTGTTTTCCAGAAATATGTGGAGTCCTATGCTATACCTTTATATATATATAGATATATGATAATATATTATTAAGTATATATATATAATATAATAATACTATAGTATTATATATATATAATATATAATATATAGTAGTATATCGTATATAAGGTATATCATATATATAATATATTATTACAATATTATATTATTATAACTTGGCAATTTGTAGTACTCGTCGTACTCGGGACTGTTTATTCTGAAAATGATAAATTTTATCTGTTAAAAAAAAATCGTCTAAATTCAGAAAGTCTTAAGCTTGAAGTAAAGTTTTTCTAAGAAAATCTGCTTAGTGAGCAAGCTTCCTGGAATTATGCAGAAGCTTGCCACTAAATAATTTCTTAAAAAACTAATATCTTAACTTAACTTTCTGAAAAGCTTAGAAATTTTTTTGAACTTTTAGAAAAATTTTCAGAAAAAGTCACAGTACAGTATCTACATATATATAATATATATATATATATACCATAATATAATTATATATAATATAGTATAATAATATATATTATATAATATTAGTTTATAAGTTATATATTATATATATATAATATATATATGTATGATATTATAATATAAGTCATATATCTACTATTACGTATATCCCATTCTGTTTTACAGACCACAAATCAGTTTTATTTGTTTTTTGTTTAAAGCTATATTTGCTACTTATGAATAGGAAACAAAATGATTTTCAAAGTGGGTAACCTAATGCTTATAAGGTTCGATGGAGCAGCAGATCGGCCGAGCGGACGCCGTTCAAATAAGTTCTCAAACGATATTTTAAATGAATTTCGATTATAGATTATTTTAAAAGATTCAGCTATCATTTTGTAAATATTTTTGT
Organism: Trachelipus rathkii; assembly: GCA_015478945.1. NCBI lineage: Eukaryota > Metazoa > Arthropoda > Malacostraca > Isopoda > Trachelipodidae > Trachelipus > Trachelipus rathkii. The sequence goes on from JABUQX010123341.1 coordinate 9,151, forward strand.
TCTACTCACTTTCAAACTAAAAATTGAAAAGTATAGCAACACTTACGAGAAAAACAACTTACATATTTGGAATCAGCGTGTCAAACTTATTATTACAAAATCGTAAAAAAAAACAAATTAGGGTGCGAGCCGACGGGGGACAGAAGTGGGGGACTGACGTTTTTCGCAGTACCCCACTAGGGGAGGGGGGGATAATAAGTCCCCGCCTCAGCTACACCCTGTCGTTACCTGAAACGAAGGCCGAGAGACCACTGAACTTCTGCCATTTTCTGCGGTTTGAGGCCGCTAGGGGTACTTCAATCACCCTTTAGGGTTTGTAAAAGACACCCCAAAAAATAAAGAAAGTCAAAATGAATTACTAAAAAAAAATTAATTTTTGTAAAGAAATTATATTAAATATATTTTTGACCTTTAAGCATGGATTATCGTTTACCAGGACTTTAAACATTCATAGTAATGCCCTGCTATGTAGTATGCAATAGATACTGGAGCATATTTTAAAAAAAAAAAACAAAAAAACGAAATTTTTAAGTGACGCAGTCGTAAAACTGAAAAGGCTCCTATGATCGTAATTTTTTGAGATCATGTCCGTTTGAACTCACGTGAGAATTGATTGGTTTAGGCCATCATAAATAATCTAAGAAATGATATTAAAAAAAAACAAAAAAATTCAAAACGTGGACAGACAGTGCATAAAGTTCTATAAATGTACAAAAATGTATATACTAATATTATATATATAATGTATATATGATATAGTATAATAATAGTATAGTATAATTATAGATTAGTAGTAGTAGTAGTATATCAGGCTATAATATAATATATTATGTGATATATATATGATTATATGTGTACAGATGTAGATGAGTATAAGATCAATGACATACGTAGTTATCTACTGAAGTCCTAAAGTTAGCGATGAATATTTACTACGTGTATCACTCTAAATAGATATTAATAGTATATATACTCAGTGTAGCCGTGGAAGGCGGAAAATGTGGTGTTTGCAATGACGTGATACGTCTGACCCTAACTTATTGATCAGCCGTAAGTTGAGAGATGTACAGACAGTTGTGTAGTTTTGCTTGTCTTATTAAGAAAATATGACTGCACCCCCAATGTTAGGATACTTTTAAATAATATTTTATTATTTCAATCCATGACTGTAGAACAGAATATAGAATTTTATTCAATCTCATTGTATCTAAAGTGTTGTAAGTGGTTGATTATCTGAATCAAATCCTGAGCCTTCAAGCACAGCTGTTTAACTTCTGATCCAACCTGTCTGTACAAAGCCAATGTGTGTATAAGTACAAACTGCATGACATCTACTGCAAAATACAATTGAGAGTTGTCAGTAAACAAAACCAAGATCTTCCCAAATAAAGGACCAATCTGCTGTCTTACTGTCCATTGCTGTATAAGTACCGCGATAAGCAACACAAACAGTAAACTCTATCACATATTCCTTAACACAATGAAAGTTAATATTTGGCTTATTAAAATGCTTTCACAGTGTTTCACGCAACTATTTAAGATTTTTGTGGGTGTTTTGTAGAATATACACTCGTACATCTTTTTTTTTTATTCGAATTCATGCTATACAAATTAAATTCAATAAATCACCTACGATGCAAATTTAACCAAAATGGCGCCTTTTATTTTTGAGCAAGTGACGTATCAGAGTTGATGTACGCACTGCGCGTTTGAGCAGACAAGAACAAAAAGATGCTACACAACGGTTCGACCGTTAAGAAATTGACATTGTTACCAGAGATAGTAAATATTAACGGTCAAATAAAAAGGGTATTTTTTACAGGGTATTTTTTTACTGTGTGAATAAGTAATCATATAGATAATAGGTAGTGATATCAATAAATATTATTATATGATAGTGTGTATATAGTATTTTTAATGATGTAGTATTAAGGTATATAAGTAAGGTATTACTATAGTATTAACTATAGCATATGTTATTATAATGTAACATAGAGTGTATGATGAACTACTAGTAGATGATATTCGTGAGTTAGTATAGTAATAGTAGAGTATTATGATACGAGTGCTGTAGTGAGGATGGTATATATACTGTAGTATAGTATATATATGATAGATTAAATTTGTAACATATAGTTAATAATAGATATATGTTATAATCGTATTATAGTTACTTAGATATATACTATGGCTAGTAATAGTGACTAAGAGTTTAGTAGTACGTATAAGAGTATGTTAAGGGTAGAGAGGCGTGTCTATTCACTTAGTATATAGTAATAGTATGTATATAGTGATTATGTACATATGAATAGTATATAGATTCGTAGTAGTAGTATATAGGTAGTGAGTAGCTCACGGGTATAATACAAGGATCGCAGTAGTGCTAAGATAATATGTAGTCAAGTAGTAGGTCATATGATTAGACTATATATACAATAATGATTAGAGTTATATAATGAGTAGTAGCGTATAGAGATAGATATGTATATAAGATATCTAGTATAATAGTATATAGATAATTCGTAGTATAATATTATTAACAGGTAGAGTAGCGAGATAATTACTAATATAGATATATTTATCTATAGTTTAAGTATAGTATGCTGTGAATTCATAAAGTACTAATCGTATAAGTAAATCGTATTACTTAATATGGTATGATACTATATGAATAAGTTATATTAAGTATGGTTGATAGTAAAAGATATATACTAATATAGTACTTATATACCTTGTATCGAGTTGATATATATTATCTTAATATAATTTAATATATATATATATATATATATATATATATAAATATATATATATATTTATATATATATATATATATAATATATATATTATATACAGTATATATATATTTATATTATATATATATATATAATTATATTATATATATATATTAATATAATATAATATATATATAATATATAATATTATTATATAATATTATATATAAATAATATATATAATATATATATATTAAATATATATATATATATAATATATATATATATATATATAATATTAATAATATATATATTATATATATTATATATTATTTCTAATATATATATATATATATTAATATATATAATATAATATATATATATAATATAATAATAAATTTTAAAAAAAAAATTTAATAAATCTTTCGTCATATTTCTACACATACAAAAAATCTATAAAAATATTTATTTACATTCATCTATATTATATATAATTATTATATATATATATATTTTATATTATATAATTTATATATATAATATATATTATATATATAATTTATATATATATATATATATATATATATATATATATATATATTATATATATAATAA
>JABUQX010123341.1:17500-30680 GCA_015478945.1 Trachelipus rathkii
CTTCATTTATTTCCCCCCTTTTTATTTTTCCAAATTTCTCTATCATTTATTTGTATTTTTTTTCATTTATTTTTATTCTAAGATTTATTTTTTTTTTCATTTTCTTTCATTTCTCCATCTCTTTCTTTTATATTTTCTTTTTATTTCTTATTTTTTTTTCTTGCTTTGAAACAACACGAGAATCAACTTAAAATTGTCTGATGTATTATTCATTTTATCAAGATGAATTCCTATCAACTTAATGAGCTTTATATTACCTCTAATATATATATATATATATATATATACAAATATATATATATATATCATATAATTATATAATAGTATATTATATATAGTATGATATATTAATAAATATACCGCATCATTATATATATGTTTATAGCTACATGTTTATTGATATTTCATAACTATTAGTATATTTATAAGCTACATATATTATATATATAATATATATAATATATATATATATATACTATATAGTAGTATGATATATATATCTATATAATAATATTATATATATATATAATAAAGGGGGAAGAAATAGTAAATGTAGATTATGAGTAGAATTCCAATTATTTTAGTAGTTTTATGAAGAAAAAGGCTTATAAAAGGAAGGAAAAGTCGTCTGTGGCTGAGAGAAAGAAAACTGTTTACCAAGGTGTGGTGTAGAAGGATACCGTCAGGACCACACTCTTTTCTAGTATTAGGCTCAAATTGTGATAAAATCACATCACAAGAAATGTTGCACAATATTCTATTCAGGAAGTGGCAGTTGACAAGTTAAAAGTTAACATTTTTATAGGTTTTAAGTAGGTCCCAAATTAAGAAATGAAACAATAATAATATGGTAGACTGTCCATTTTCTAAAAATGGATGAGATGCAAGGGAAGCCAGTCTTTTTTCATTTTTTAACAGAATATCACCACTCACGGGTCACGGGCAGATGTCTTGGAGAATATATTTTGCACAATACCAGAAAAAATATACAAACATAATTTTCTTGAAGATGATGGTAAATCCTAAAGGCAACGACCATGAAGCGAATAGAAATTTGAGTAGGTTGGGAGCTGCATGAAAGTTATTTCCTAAGAGAGAAAAATTATGCTAGATCATTAGATCTATCTTCAAAATTAAGAGGAAACCCACCTTCGATTGTGAACATTAAAATCACCCAAAAAGATGATGTTTCAAAAATGAATGAATGAATGAATGAATGAATGAATGAATGAATGAATGAATGAATGAATAAATGAATGAATGAATGAATGAATTGTAAATGAATGAATGAATGAATGAATAAATGAATGAATGAATGAATTATGAATGAATGAATGAATTATGAATGAATAAATTGATGAATTATGAATGAATGAATGAATGAATTATAGATGAATGAATGAATGAATTATAAATGAATGAATGAATGAATGAATGAATGAATGAATGAATGAATGTGTTCTACAGTAAGTTGGATTAAAATAGTCGAAGAATTTAAGATACCCAGAAGCATGGGCGTAGGCAGGATTTCATTTAGGGGGGGCAAAGGTTGAGTGATATATATATATATATATATATATATATATATATATATATATATATTAACCAATATATATATATATATATAAATATATATATATATATATATATATATAATATATATATCTTTATATATATATATGTATATATATATATATACCATATTTATTTGACTTTAGCAGCTTTATCAGCCGCCAAATGCTATCGACACACTGAGAGTTTCAGCGGAGAATACTGTCTGAAGAAGTTAGCTGAACAAAAAGCACACAGCTAGTTGACTTCAAGCCAATATGAAAACGAAAACACATTAAAACTAATTAAAAAATGTATGTTTATAATATGTTAGTAATTAGTAATTACTCATTCAGTATCTATCGATTAATGTATCTTTTTTTTACAGTTCTTCTACTAATAAACCCTTAAAAACGTCGTCTAACAAATATCTAAGGTTCAGTTTTTTATTCCGCCAAGATTTAGGGGGGGGCAATTGCCTCCTCTGCCCCCCCTTGCCTACGCCCATGCCCAGAAGTGTAAAGAGTTAGATCAGCGTTTCCCAACAGGGGTCGACTTGGACTCCCAGGGTTGGATTAATAATTGGATTGGATTTATTATTAGCTTTTACTAATCTACAAATAAATATTTAATCTAGAAATATAACATATGAGCATGGGGATCCACATACGTAAAGTAAGAACCCAGGGGTAAACAAGCAAAAATAGGTTGGGAATCCCTGATGATAAAGAACACAGGTAAACTTAATTGTAGATTGCCACAAGGTAGGAAGATACACGTTAGAAAATGAAGAAAACCTCAAACAGAAACCCCAGTAGGCTAGTACCAAATGGTCGACAGGAAATATGATCGACAGGTCAAATGGTCGACATTTGTAAAAAAAAAAAAAAAAAAAAAAAAAAAAATCTGGTTATTTAGGGTTCTCTAACAAGAATCAACAAAAACCTAACCCTAACCTATCCTAACAAATCCAACCTAACCTAACATAACAACCTAACTAACCTATTAACCTAACCTAACCTATTAACCCTAACCTAATCTAACCCATAACACAACACTACAACCTAACACAACTAACCTAACTTAGCCTAACCTAACCTTGCAACCTGGCTAACTGAAAGCCTAGTCACAACCCACCTAACTAACCTAACTTAACCTATCTTATCGCCTGCGGCGGGCTGCTTTGGAGAATTTTTTTTTGATATCGTGTCGACCATTTGGACAAGATCCCAACCCCAGGACAAACATCCTTTCTGCTCTAATATGCTAATATGCTGACAATGTAGGATAGAAGAGACAAGTGAGAATAAAACAATATTTAATATCAAGGACTCAAGGACATCTTTTATCCTTCATATCATTTGTCCTTTTGTCAAGGACAAAGGTGAGAATAAGGGAAGAGGGGTGATGCTCAGCAAAGTGGAAATTAGAATAGAAAAGATGGATGTTGCAATATTAAGAATTGCATCATACCAGGCAGACATTTTTTATCAGCATATATATATATATATAGCAACCAACCATAGCCAACCATATATATATATGTATATATATATCTAATATACATATATATATATATATATATATATATATATATATATATACTTCTTTCTTTATATAATATATATATATATATATATATATATATATATATATATATATATATATATATAAATATATATATATATAATAATAATAATATAATATATATATATAATAATAACTCTATATCTTAATAATAATAATATAATATATATATATATATATAACCTATGCTATATATATATATATATATATATATATGTATATATATATATATATATATATCGGTGATGGACGAATCCGACGGCTTTTGGTTCGTCGAGATCAGATCAGTGTGTGCGATGCTCGAATCGAATCCGAGATCGAATCCATATAAAAGCGGATCAGATCGGATCGAGATCAGTTCAGATCACTCAATGTTTTTCAAAAGTGTAACCAACCAAAATATGACATTTCTTTTCAAATATTTATGGGATAGCTATAGAATAAAATTGTTTTTCATTTTTAATTTTTTTTTTTTACTGCCTAGATATACATATTTATTTTTCATGCTAAATAATTAATTTCTATTATATATATATATATATATATATATATATATTTTTCTTATATATATATATATATATATATATATATATATATATATATATACTATATATATATACATAATATAAATATATATATATATATATATAACTATATATATATATATATATATATATATATATCTTCTTTCTTTTTCTTCTGCTATATATATATATATAAGTGAAATGCTTTAAAACCACAACTCATATCTCAAAAACTACAATAGCTACGAGAAAGGAATACATTGCTGGAATGCTGGTCCAATTTTAGTGCGGAAAATGTGTAAAAAAAAAAAAAAAAAAATAATAAAAAAATATGTATCAAAAGCTACAATAGCTACAGCCAAAAGGAATACATTTTGGAATCCTGGTTGAAATTTTAGATAGGAAAATGTAAAAAACAAAAAAATTATTGTTAATAATTATAGTAGTATGATTAGAAGGCCTATTTAGAGACCTTTTATTTAAAGAGACCATACGAATTATGGAAAAGCAATCCCCCTGTGTTCCCCGTCGGCTCGAGCCACCTACATTGCCGTGTAATACCTTTACAAAAAATATATATATATATATATATATATATATATATATATATATATATATATATATATATATATATATATATATATATATTATAACTAATATATATATATATGCAGAGAGAACAAAACACTTAACTACATTCACCGCTAAATATGTCTTATGTCCCTGCTTCTAAAAAAAAAAAAATAGCCAATATTTATTTTATTTATTTATTATTATTTTTAAATTTTCCTAACTAAATTTACAAGGATTCAAAAATGTATTCCTTTTCATATTAGCTATTTAGCAGTTTTTTGAGATGATTTTTATTATTATTATTTTTTTTTTTTTTACGGTTCGCAATAAAAATTTTGCCCAGAGACTTCAACAATGTATTCACTTTCCTGTAATATTGTAATTTTGAATATGAATCGTAGTTATTGACTTTGAAGCCAAATATCACACATATATATATATATATATATATAATAAACTCTGATTTGTTAACATCGCTGCTCTTCTTTATATATATATATATATATATATATATATATATATATATATATATATATATCTACATAACTATATATATATATATGTATAACTATATATCTTCCTCCATATATATATATATATATATATACTATATATATATATATATATAAATATATATATTAATATATATATATATATATATATATATATATATATATATATATATATATATACACTCTTATATATCTTGTTCATATATATATCTTTCTTTATATATATGGTAAGATTGCTTAACATACACACGGAACGGGGCTCGGATCCAAAAAAAAGAGTTTTCACAGGTCAGGTAGCCTCTATGATACATAAATAGACGTTTTAGGGGTCAGTGAAAAAAAAAAAAAAAAAAAAAAAAAAAAAAAAAAAAATCATATCTCAAAAACTACAATAGCTACAGCGAAAAGGAATACATTATGAATCCTGGTAAAATTTTAGTAAGGAAAATGTAATTAAAGAAATACCCCAAAGGGTATACCGCACCGATGGCGGAGTCAGGGTCTCTCGGCCTTCCGGGAACGGGGTAGGACTATTTCCCCTCTCCGCCGGGGAGGGTCTCTGGAACCCCGCTCTTTGGTATTTAGGTGTCTTGGGGGGGTTCCTCCCACGCCTCGCTACAGGTATGGAAAAACGTCCTCCCCCTGTGTTCCCCGTCCGGCTCGAGCCCCTACATTGCCGTGTAATACCTTTTCAAATAATATATATAATTTCGCCCCAAAACAGGTAAAAAAAAAAAAAAAAAAAAAAAAAAAAAAAAATTCATTTCGACCCTAGAACATCTATTTATGTATCATAGATGCTACCTGTGAAAATTTTTTTTGATCCGAGCTCAGGGGAAAATTTGTCGCCAATTCCCCTACTTTACGATATAATATATATATATATATATATATATATATATATATATATATATATATATATATATATATATATATATATTATATATATATATATATATATATATATATATATATATATATATATATATATATATATATATATATATATATATATAATATATATATATATATATATATATCTATATATATATATATATATATATATAACCATATTTCATATATATTTATATATATATATATAACATACTCTTCGCCTCTCAACTATATATACAACATATATACCATATCTGCATATACTCTCATATATCTATATCTTTATATAATATTTATATATGTATATATATATATATATATATATCAGGGGGGCTCGTCGTACAATTTATAGGTGGTTGCATGTGACATTTCACGCACACTATCATATATATATATGTATAACCAATATATATATATGCCTTAATATATCCACTATAACCATATATATATATATATATATATATATATAATATATATATATATATATACTGTATATATACTGTATGTGTGTTGTGTGTGTGTGTGTGTGTGTGGATCATGTCGATTATCCGCCTCCACCTCCATATATTATATATACATAGATTGTATGAATTCGAACACATTTCATAAAATTGAAGTGTAGAAAATGCCTAAAAAGTCAGAATTAAAAAAAAAAATTATTACCTTTACACTATGCTATTACTTTAATTACAAGAAAAAAAAAAAAAGTTCAAATCTTTGTAAACTAATCAAATTCATAGGCTAACCTTTGCTTATGTATAGTTAAAATCTATTTAAACTAACTAAACTCTAAGATAACCTTTACTTAACATACATATAATGTAATTTATTTGTATATTTATTTATTTCACTCTGCATTGTTAAAAAAAAATAAATGAAATAAAAACATAAATATTTACAAGGAAGCTTTCAATACTTTATTCTAGGTCAATTAGATTTTAAAAATCATGACCTCAGCTTATACCGGGCAGGATGAAAACGGCCGCTGGGAGCCATATATCTGTATATATATGTGTATATGTATATGTATAATATATATATGTGTAACCTTTGCTTGCTAACCTTCATATCTACTGTATATATATATAATATATATATATATGCTCTATAGCAAGCAGCAGAGGGGAGAGAGAGAGAGAATTATAATACTAATAAAAGCAAGAGATCTGACAAACCGCAAACAAATTCATATTCGTTCGTTCGCCGAGACGTTGAATTATGGAACATGAGAGTCAATTTTCCGAATTGCTTCGTATTCACAAATTTGAATTTCAGTATTGAAAACAAAGCGGTTGTTCTTGATATGCAACCGCAAATTGTAGGTATAAAGCGTCCACGCGGTCATATTTTCACACACATTTTTCTCCTCAAAAATGTATAGGGCATGTGTTGTAAAGTGTCTGCAACAATCATGTTGGTTTGACATTTGGACTAACTAAAATTTGATGACGTTTTTTTTCATTAAATAATAAATCATTGGAGTGTTATTATAATAAGATGCAATTTAATTTCTTTAATATTTAATCCTATTAAAAAAATTAAAGAATAAAAAATAATAAATAGTTACACTAACTTTAAGTTGTATAAAATGGTGGTTGCGCAAACCTGCAACCAGGCCACGAGCCGCCCCTGATATATATATATATATATATATATATCAGTAGCGTACCTGGAAGAATACACTTGGGTAGGCAAACTCCCATCCTCCTCCCACTCGCACTCTTCATGCCTCACTGCTGCCGCCTGCCTCTTGCCTCTTTCATATGCTTCTTCCTCATATATGTATATATATATATGTATATACTCCCTTTTTATAATATATATACTCAACTATATATAGGCCCTTTTTTATTTCGTCACGACATTTTATTTTTATGAAAGAATTTATGCATTCGGACAAATTATTTTTTAAATTTTACATAAGTGTGGAAACTTGAAACGTATAATACTGTATATATATATATATATATATATACTCTTCTATATATACTTTGCTCTACTTATATATATATATATATATATATATATATATATATATATATATATATATATATATATATATATATATAAACACATATATAGTATGTATATATATGTATATATGTGTAGCTGCTCAGCCAGCCAGCCACCTCGCTCAGCGCCATGCGCTCCAGCCAGCGCCAGCCTGCCAGCCACCCGCTCTGTGGCTCACTCGGCCCAGCTGGCCACCCGCTGCGCCAGCGCCACATGCACTGTATGTGTATGTAATATGTATGTAGTTGCTCATCAGCGCATGCTCGCTCATATCAGCATATCAGCCATATCCATAGTATCCTGCTCATCTAATATGTATCAGCACCAACATATCCAACTCAGCCATCTCCCAGCATATGTCAACTCCCAGCCTCAGCCTCCTACATCATCTTTCCAACTCTTTCTTTACTCACTTATATATATATATATATATATATACATATATTTATATATATATATATATATATATATATATATATATATATATATATATATATATATATATATATATATATATATATATATATATATATATATATATATATATATATATATATATATATAACTATATATATATATATATATAAATAAGGTTGAGTCTAGAACATTATGTCATCTACAACGAAGTTAAAGTAATATGATTAAATATTTTGAAATTTAATTTTTACCCCAGCACTTTGGTAAATAAAACTACGAATATTTCACCAGAAAAATGAGCTTCTGCTTGATTATATATATATATATATATATATATATATATATATATATATATATATATATATATATCATATGTATATGTATGTACTCCATATGCTATATCCATATGCCAGCCAGCCAGCCTCAGCCAGCATGTATGTATGCTATGCTCACATCGCGCTCTCCCCTTCTTCAGCCTTCTTCTCCCCTTCCTTGCTCTCAACCAGCTATATCATAATAGCCATATCCAGCATGCATATGTATATAATGTATATGGATATATATGTAGCAGCAATAATATGTATATCAGCAATATTTGCTGTAACAACAATAACAATATGTATATGTAGTATAACTTTATGTATGCCTAGCTACCTCTGCTCGCGCATAGCCATATCATATCTGTATATGTATATAACTCATACTCCCCTTATATCATATCCCAGCACCACTCATACTCCCATACTCCATATATATATATGATTTTGGTTTAAGAAACCAATATCGTCGGTCACTTATCTCAAAAACACAGTGGCTACAGCACGAAAGAATACATTTTTGGAATCCTTGTAAAATTTTGATTAGGAAAATGTAAAAAAATAATAACAATAAATAAAATAAATGTTAGTATTTTTTTTTTTTAGGAACGAAGGGGACATAATATATATGTATAAATAATACATTTATATATATATATATATATATATATAAATATCTTTACTATATATATATATATATATATATATATATATATATATATATATATATATATATATATATATATATCTTATATATATCTTAATATATATATATATATATAAATTATTATTATTATTCACGGCAATGTTGGGGGCTCGAGCCGACGGGGAACACAGGGGGACGTTTTCCATTAGGGGAGGGCGGAGGAACCCCCGCGACTAATCACCAAAGAGGCGGGGGTTCCGGAGACCTCAGGAAGAGGAAGTGTCACCTCGTAGTTGAGCCAGTTCCCGACTCTGCCATCGGTGCGGTATACCCTCGGGGTATTCTTGGCAAAAAAAAGCAAAATTTAATGGAAAGTCTATTTATTTTAACGAGTAACAATAAAGGTCTAAATAAGGCTCTCAATCATAATATAATTATTAACAATAGTTTTTATTTTCCATTTTTACATTTCATATCTAGTTTACCAGGATTCCAAAAATGTATCCCTTTTCGCTGTAGCTATTGGTTTTTTCCACTAAAAATTGGACCAGCATTTCAGCAATGTATTCCTTTTCGTTGCTATTGTAGTTTTTGAGATGTGAGTTGTGGCTTTAAACCAAATTTCACCTAATTATGCTTTACAAACTTTAGTTACATAAGTCAAATTTAAAAGGAAATAAATTGCCATAGCCTAATAATTTTTGTTCATTGAAAAAAAAAATATATATCAATTCTATATATATATATATATATATATATATATATATATATATATATATATATATATATATATATAATATATATATATATATATATATATATATATAATATATAACATAACTCTTTATCTATCTACTCACTCTCTTTCACTTCTACTTCCTTCCTTTAACTGTATAATATATATATATATATATATATATAACTTTATCTATATTTTATACTCATTACATATTTTAAATTTTTTTCAAAATGAGTTCGTATATTTTCCAAAAATGATTAGTATCGTTTCGTAGTGCATTACACACGTTCTGAACGTTACCATATATATATATATATATATAATAATAATATATATAATATATGTATATAATATATATAATATAATATATATATATATATATATATATATATATATATATATATATATATATATATATATGCATATAATAATATGCTGCTATATATATATATATATATATTATGTAAAGAAGGCCGTCCATATCTCAAAGAAACTACAATAGCTAGGAAGGAATACATTGTTGGAATCCTGGCAAAATTTTTACCGAAGCATTAAAAAAAAAAAAAAAAAAATCAATCTCAGAAACTACAATAGCTACAGGGGAAAAAGAATACATTTTTGGAATCCTTGTAAAAATTTAGTTAAAGAAATGTAAAAAAAAAAATATATAAAAATAAACAAAAATTGGCTATTTTGGGACATAGTATATATATATATATATATATATATATATATATATATATATATATATATATATATATATATTTATATATATATATATATATATATATATATATATATATATACTATATATATATATCTCCACACACATATGTATTTGTATGCTCTCCTCCTTTAAAAGGATGTTACATAAAAATGCTACATATCGAAATTGTAAGGTGATACGGCAATGTGGGGCTCGAGCCAGCGAGGAACACAGGGGACGTTTTCCATACCCCGTTTGGGAGGGCGGAGGAACTGACGCAAATACCAGAGCGGGTTCCGGAGGGCGGCCCTCCCAGAAGGGAATTAGTCCTACCGTAGTTTCCAGAGGCGAGAGGCCCCGACTCCTACTATCGATTGCAGTATACCCTTGGGGTATTCTTTAGTTTAAAAAAGCAAAAATTTAATAGAAAGTCTATTTATTTAAACGAGTAACCAATAAAGGTCTCTAGAAAATGACTTTATTAACATGATGACAATCTTTATTAAGCAATTATTTTATTTTAGTTCTAAATTTTTTCTTTTTTTATTTTCTAAATTAGTATTACCAGGATTCCATAAATGTATTATTTTTCCCTGTAGCTATTGTAGTTTTTGAGATTTTTTTTTTTTTTTTTTTTTACATTTTCCGCACAAAAATTAGACCAGCATCCCAGCAATGTATTCCTTTTTCCGGTAGCTGATTCCGACCCCTGAGATATGGATTGTATCTCTTCCAGAGGCTGACCATAAAATGCTATATATATATATATATATATATATATATATGCTATATATATATATACTACCTATATATATATATATATATATATATATATATATATATAGATATATATATATACTCTATATATATATATATATATATATATATATATATATATATATATATATATATATATATGCGAATTTGTTTGGAAAAGACAATTTCAAGGTCAGGATTTATTTAAAAGTATATTAAAATGTATATCTGAATTTAAAACAATTTAATTTTAACTACTATTTAATTATTATTATAAGGTATTTTTTCTCTCATTAAATGTTCAAAAGAATTGTTTTTCTTAAATTTGTAACTTTTTTGTACTTCACAATTGAAGATATTTATTTCGTAAGAATATTTCTTATTTTTTAATTTAGGTTAAAGCTGAATTTTTTGTTCGAATGCATTCATTTATCAGAAAATAATAAATGTCGTGATGAAGTAAAAAAGGTCCTATATATATATATATATATATATATATATATATATATAAATAAAACAACTATATATATATATATATCTCTATATATATATACATAGAGATATAAAGATAGATATATATATAACACTATATATCTCTCTATATATCCCTCATCTATATATATATATATATATATATATATATATATATATATATATATATATAACATATATATATATATGTATACATGTATACTAACTAACTATATTACAACATAATACATGTATATAGTGTATATATGTATATATGTATAATGTATATATATATATATATATATAATATATTGTATATATAATATAATATAGCCTTATAAATATATAACATGTATATGTATAATATAATATCTTTATATATATATATATATGTATATATCATAACCATAATAAATACTCTAGATCTACTTTTTTATTTGCTACAGGATACAGCACCGTACATACAGATCTCGTGACACACACTGATACTGAAACGGATTGGTGCGGGAAGTTTTTTTTATGGCCACCTGCAATAATAATGTTTTAGTAATCAGATCACAAAAGTTCATCATTCGCGACAACAGGAGATTCAAAATTTTGCAAAATTTTTTAGTCATAACTCTAATATATATATATATATATATATATATATATTTATATATATATATATATATATATATATATATATACTAATTAAAGGTCCTATATATATATATATATATATATATATATATATATATATAAGTAAAACAACCTTTCCCAAAAATCAAAATAAATAAATTAATTTACTTTACGTCCCTTTCGCCAACCGAAAAGTAATTATTTAACTTTCAATTTTGTACGTTGATTGGTCAATAATAATAGAAATACGCCTTTTGATTGGCTCTTAAAGCACTCTTGTGATTGGCTCCTAAATGATTGTGCAATTTTGTTCTGTTTTCATTTTTTTTTATGATTTTTTAACATCCTGTAGAAACAAGAAATAGACTCGGATTCGAATCCGGATTCGGAATCAAGCTCCGAATCCGAATCCGAATCCGAATCCAAATCCAGCACCTTCGGATTTGAATCGAATCCGAATCGTTGTATGGAATGTTCGGATCCAAATCGAATCCGAAGATCAAGCGCCTATGTAGTTCAGTCGAATCAGTCGGATTAAAGAAAGGAAACCGAATCCGGTTCAGTCAGTCGGATTCGGTTTTCTGCCTGCATGCTGACCTTAATATATATATATGTAGCAACCTTATATATATATAGCCTTGTATGTAGCATATGTATATATATATATATAACCATATACATATACAACCATATATATATAACAACATATATATATGTATGTATATATAACTGTAATATAACAACAACAATATCTTTCTTCTTCTTTATATAATATATATATATATATATATATATATATATATATATATATATATAATATATAGTATATATTTAATATGTATATATATATATA
>JABUQX010123342.1:12500-22723 GCA_015478945.1 Trachelipus rathkii
GAATTCAGACTCTATTTTTTTAACATTTATTTGACTGGAATGCCCTTATGAATACACACCCAAAAGTCACTTTTTAATTTTAAAAAAATACATAAAATCGAGTGTTATCACAAAACATCAATACACACAATTAAACAAATTTATTTACATATCTAAATTATATCGAGTTCCACTAGCTTTCGCCGCCATAGTAACGGCCTCTTCAGGTGGGATATTGAATAGAAAGGAAGCTCCTGCGTTAAAGAAGAGTCTGAAGTATGAAACAATTTTTCAGTTGGATGGTTGTTAATGATCTAACTTTCTATCGAAATTTACGAAATTTTTTGTATTTTTCATCATTAAATTTTGTGTCACGTCTATATTTATTTCACCTGCTATTTTATTAAAGTTATTACTATTTATAATGCAGTATGATTCGATTATTTTCCTCTTGTTATTATCTGAGACATTAATGATGGGTTCCATATTATCGATATTGATCTTATGATTAAACGTCGATCTATGATGAGTAAGTGCTGAGTTCTGCTTATCGTATGTGAGATCGTATTTATGCTGGTCATTTCTTCTTTTAAAGTCAACTGTCTCTCCCACATAAATACTTTTACAGTTATGGCAAGGAATGCTATATATACAGTGAGAATAAGGGCTATTTGCAAATTTGTTAGATTTTAAAACTGGGGTGGTAACGATATTCTTCGGAATAACCTTCCTGATGCAATTTGGCAGAGGATATGGGACAGCCAGATAGGTGGTGTTTTCTTTAGGTAACTGGTTATGAGAGTGATAGAAATTTGCTTTTGCTTTCTTTAAAGCTCTATTGATTATGGAGAGAGGATATTGTAAATTCTTAAAAGTGTTAAATAAAAAATTGATTTCCGTCTGTAGATTTGAGGGGGAACAAATACGTAGTGCACGTAAAAACAAAGATGTGAGGGTCCCTACCTTCGTGTTGAAGCAATGAAAGGAATACCAATGCGTATAGTTAACATGTGAAGTTGGCTTTCTATATATTGAAAATGTTAAGTTACCAATGTCATCCCACTTCACCAAAGTATCCAAGAAAGGTAATGAATTATTGATAGGGGCTTCTACAGTGAATTGTAGATTGGTATTATAAGAATTGATAAATGTCAAAATATCCTGAGGGTTTTTATTAACAGGAATAGCACAAAACACGTCATCGACGTACCTAAACCAATGTAAACCTGCAAAGTTAGGATTGGGGAAAAAATGATACTTTTCAACCAACTCCATAAACAGATTGCTTATAATAGGAGAAAGCGGTGAACCCATACTAAGACCTTGTTTCTGTTTAAAATAATTAGAATTATAATGAAAAAAGTTATGTTCTAATGTCAAATTAATAAGTTGTTTTATAAAATCAAACGAATATGTCAAAGTATGCTGTGAAACTTGTAAATGATGTTCCAGTAGAGAGAGAGCTAAAGGGACCGGTACAGATGTAAAAAGCGAAATTGCATCGAAACTTACAAAATGAAATTCCCGTGGGTCAACATTTTTGATTTTATCGATGAAGTTTGTGGTGTTAGTAATATGAGAAGGTGAAATATTACCTACAAGAGGGCTCAACTGTTCAGCTAGCCATTTTGCTAGTTTGTTGGAGTGTTGGTCCCTCCAAGTAGAAAATGACCGCAGAATGATGAAACTTGGAATACACACTTCCTATAAGGTAACCTCTGTGTAGCCAAGTTACGTGACGCTACGCTCATATGGTGTTGGGCTATGCCCCAATACCTTTGAAATTTGCGTAGGAGAATGAAACTTGGCATTCACCCTTATAAGGTAACCTCGACGCTGTCGATGTTACCTGTCGCTACGCCTATTGGAAGTTGGGGCTGAGCCCCAAAACATTGAAAATTAACATAGAAGGATGAAATTTGGCAAACACCTTTCTTATTACATAACCTCATTGCAACCGAGGTTACGTGCCGCTACACTCATATGTTATTGGGGCTGAGCCCCAATACCTTGGAAATTGACATAAAAAGATGAGACGTTGTATGCACCGTTATTATAAGGTAACCTCGTCGCAGACGAGGTTACGTGTTACTATGCCCATGGGATGTTGGGGCTGAGCCCCAAAACATTGAAAATTAACTTAGAAGGATGAAATTTGGTATACACCTTCCTTTTAATGTATCCTCGTCGCCGCAGAAATTACGTATCGATAGGCTCATATAGTGTTGGGGCTAAGCCCTAAAACCTTGGAAATTAGCGTAGATGGATGAAATTTGGAGAACACACTGAAGAGAAAAGATAAATAGGAATTGAGGAAGAACACGGAGATTAAGTTGACTAAAGGGTCTTATTTTCAACTTCTTTATTATTTTTTAAAATTTTATTATTAATTTAAAAAAAATATATTTAATTTTCAAATTTTTATTTACTTCTGTTTTATTTGTCTAAAACATTTTGTTTTTATTAAAATTTTTATTCTTTTTATGTTTATAACGTATAAAATTTGCGTTTTGAAGACCTTAAAGTAGTAAAGTAGTAAAGTAGTAATCAAACCCCACACACTACCTTTCTACCTCTCCATGATCTATTGATGTATTGATTTATTGATCTATTGATCTATTGATCTATTGATCTATCGATCTATTGATCTATTGATCTATTGATTCAAATCATATTTTGTATAGCATAACGCAAATTTTTATTTCATATGTTTAAAAAATATAAATTTTTACTATATTTTTTATTATTTTTATTTTTATAACTTAAAAAATTTGCGCTTTACACACCCTAAAGCAGTAAATCAGTAAATCAGTAAATCAATAAATCAAACCGCCCACCCCTTCCCTTCCTACCCTTCCATGATCTATTGATCTGTGATCTATTAATCTATTGATCTATTAATTCAAGTCACATTTGGAATATCATTTTGGATAAACATAACATAAAAATAAGTTCTTTATATACTGACCAACGAATATATGCTAACGTAACAAAGTTTTTTTTTACATCAATAAAGCAACAGAGCATAACCTAAACTAAGAATATAATGTACAACAACAAACCTAACATACCTTACACCTGAATAAACTGCTAATATTAAAAAAGTTCTATACTTAACAACAGTAAAGTAACTAAGATTGCACACAAAACGTAACTTATTCATACTTTTTTCAAACATATCTCAAACATATCTCAAACATATCATTGTTATTTTTACATTAACATAGTAATATTTAGCAAAAATTTATTATAATCGAACCTAATTATCATACTGACCGACGAATGTACGTTAACGTAACAAAGTTTTCACATCAATAAACCTAACATAGCATAACCTGAACTAAGAATATAGTGTACAGCGACAAACCTTACATTCCTTACTCACAAATAAACTGCCAACATTAAGAAAGTTCCATACTTAACAACAGTAAAGTAACTAACATTGCATACAAAAAGTAACCTATTCACACTTTTTCAAACATATATCTAGTATATCATTGTTATTTTTACATTAACATAGTAATATTTTAACAAAAATTTATCTAACTTACCTAATTAAATCATATCTGACCAACGATTATATGCTAACGTAACAAAGTTTTTACATCAATAAAGCTAACATATCATAACCTGAGCTAAAAATATAATTTAGAACGACAAAGTAACATACCTTACGCGCGAATAAACTGGTAACATTAACAACATTTTACTGAGGATAAAACTTTGTTATGTTTGCAATTATTCGTTTGGCAGCAGCAGGTAAGGTTAGAGTTGGAAATAAACCATGGTTTTTAAAAAAAAAAAAACAAACCATTGTTTTTTAAATAAAAACAAATAACCAATGGTTTCCTTGTTTTTTGGGATTTTTATGCTATTTTGAGGGTTTTAATGTAGTTTTTAATGGTTTCAATAGATTTTAAAGGCAAAAAATCACTACTGGAAACTGTTATACACATGTGCTAACACATATTATAAAATTCCTTAATAAATTTCTTTAGATTCTTAAATTTCAAATTTTCTTGATAACTGTAAACTGGTAAAAAATTATTATTTTTTGAGTTTTACATAAACTTTTAAAGTAAAAAATAAGAGGGTATATTATAATATATAAACTCTTTATAAAAAAAAATTAAAAATTATGTTATTATAAAAAAAAAAAAAAAAAAAAAAAAAAAAACCGCATATACTTAACAAGCCTACAGCAGGTAAACCAGTACCAATATACAACATTGATGCAATGTCATTCAACCGACATCAGAAAACAGGAATCTACATCTATATAAAACATATACTATTATTATATTATATATATATTATATATATAATAATATGTATATATATATATAATATATATATATAATATATAATATATAATTATATATTATTATATATTATATATATAACATTATGTATATATTTTAATGATTATCTATATATATATTATATAATTATTATATATATATATAATATATATATATAATATAATTATAGCAGAAAAACACTATAAAATTGTAATATATATAAATATAGGAGAAAAAAAAGGGAGAAAAAAAACCTGTAAAGAAAAAGAACAAAAGAAAGCAGATTCTGCGTAGGATAAAAGTAGAGAGAGAGAGAGAGATGAGGAGAGAGAGAGAGGATTCATTCATTAAAAGTCGAAACCGAAATTATCATTAAGAATTTTTATAAAAAAACCTATTTCCCGTGCTTAGCTATCCCAACATAATTTCTAATGTTGCTGTGCACAAGTCCGAAAGTTGAAAATACCCTTCAACATTAGCATTTGATGAAGTTGCTGACAATATGCTTACTATTTTATATATAACCTTCTCATCTAATTTTTATTTGAGAGATCTGTACCAAGATGAAGGAATCACTGCTGACAACAGAGGCTCATCAAATAGGTAACTTTATGAAATGGAGGAGAATTTGCCCTTAATTTTATTCCATAAATTAAGGATAATCATTTTTCCATAAATTTCGCCATTGCTTTTGAATACTCCTCCTCTGGAAGTACGCGGTCTGATATCTTGGGTTTAAAAAAAATATACGCCAATAAGCTGGAGCTTTCTCGTAACTGCCTTACTGATACCGTCCTTTTAAATTTGCTAAATCTTGTCTATTGGTGGTGGATTAAGCTCTTCTAGCTCCATATTCATATTTTTCCAAATATAAACATCATCACTTAGTTTACAGTCATTGCTTTCTAGCTTGGTTAATGCCTGTGGCAACAACTCCAGACTGAGTTTTAATTATATACTTGTTTGAAATGGTGCATCGATGGTAGAAAATGATTCCCAAGCAGCTCGGAAACAAGAATCTATGTTTTAACTTGTTAAATTTACAAATATATATATATTAATATATTTATATTATATAATATATAAACTTTATTTAATATATATATATATATTATATATATTCATATATATATATATATATATATATATAATATATTAGTATATATATATATATATATAGTATTAAATATAAATATATATATATAATATATATAATATATATATAAGTATGAAAGTTATATTATATATATATATATATAGATATATATATATATAATATATAATATACTATATATATATATATATATTATTATAGTATAATATAATATATATATATATATATATATTATATATATTATATATATATATAATTATATATATATATATATATTATATCATAATTATAATATATCTATATATATAATATTATATATATATATATAATATATAATATATTATATATATATAATTATATATAGTTATAATACTGATATAATTCTCACAATAATATAAAATCAGCAGAAATTTTTTTATTGCCTTTCAGTTACTCTACGATTGAAAAATTGAGAAAACCATATCAACATGCTAAAGAAAACATTAATAATATTACTTTTTTAAATATTTTATGGATTTTTTTTGTTTAAACCATTGGTTTTTTATGTAATTTAAACCATGGTGTAAATGGTTTAAACCATCCCACCCTAGGTAAGGTTATGTTAAATTTTTGTTAAATATTTACTATGTTAATGTAGAACAAAAAAAAATAATTTAACATTGAATATGTTGGAAAAGTGTGTTAGCATTGATGTTCGTAAGGACACGGGTGTAGGGTCATGTTATTGCTGCTGATATGCAATGACTAATCTTTGGTCGTGATAGCGTTTTATTCTAAGCTAGTGAAATTTGGGAATAGTGGTTATACCGATGATTTGGGAACATCGCCTTGATTTTAAAGTAAAACTTATGAAATAATTTTGGTTCTCTATGTGACAACTATGTTAGGCTATGTCTAATTTCTGTTATGTTTTGTTAAATATTACTATGATAATGTGTAATTAACACTGATTTGTTAGAAAAATGATAAGCTTTGTAAGATATTACTGTGTTAGTTGGTGACGATGTGTTAGAAACGTGGGCCTAGGTTAAGTTTTTGCTGAGTAATGTTAGGTTTGGTCGAGAATTTCGCTAATGTCTACGTTTATTCATAGCTCAAAATGATGTTATGTTTGATATGCATGACACTGATAAATGTAGTATCAATTCATAGTTCAAGATGCTTTTACCTTTGATAGATTGGACACTTTGTTAATGGATTTTGTTAGATAATACTGCTTTAGCTGCTGATGATATGTTGGAAATGTAGGGATAGATTGAGTTTTGAAAGCACTGTTAGTTACTTTACCTTTTATAAGTAGAGAACTTCGTGAATGTTAGCGGATTATTCATACGTGAGGTATTTTTGGTTTGTCGTTTTACATTATATTCTTAGTTCAGATTATAATATGTTAGCTTTTTTGATGTGAAAACTTTTTTACGTTAGCATATATTCGTTGGTAAGTATGATAATTAAGTAAGATAATTATAAATTTTTGTTAAATATTACTAAGTTAATGTAAAAATAATAACGATGTGTTAGAGATATGTTTGAAAAAGTGTGAATAGGTTACGTTCTGTATGCAACGTTAGTTACTTTACTGTTGTAAAGTATGGAGCTTTGTTAATGTTAGCAGTTTATTTGAGCGTAAGGTATGCTAGGTTTTGTCGTTGTACATTATATTCTTAGTTCAGGCTATGCTATGTTAGCTTTATTGATGTGAAAACTTTGTTACGTTAGCATGTATTCGTTGGTCAGTACGATAATTAGGTGAGGTTATGATAAATTTTTGTTAAATATTACTATGTTAATGTAAAGATAACAATAATATGCCAGATATATGTTTGAAAAAGTATGAATAGGGTACGTTTTGTGTGCAATGTTAGTTACTTTCCTGTTTTAAGTATGGAACTTTGTTAATCTTAGCAGTTTATTCGGGCGTAAGCAGTGGTTAGTGGCTTGTTGTTGTACATTATATTCTTAGTTCAGGTTATGCTATGTTTGTTTTATTGATCTGAAAACTTTGTTACGTTTTGTTATTTTTATGTTATCTTTATCCAAAATGATACTCGAAATGTGACTTGAATCAATAGATGAATAGATCAATAGATCAATAGATCATGGAAGGGCAGGGAGGAGAGGGGATGGGTGGGTGGTTTGATTTACTGGATTACTGATTTACTACTTTAGGGTGTGTATAACACAAATTTTTTAAGTTATAAACATAAAAAGAAAAAAAAATAGTAAATATATATATATTTTAATATTTTAAACAAATAAAATAAAAATAAATAAAAGTTTTGTTATGTTATACAAAATATGATTTGAATCAATAGATCAATAGATCAATAGATCAAAAGATCATGGATGGGTGGGATTGGTGGGGTGGGGTATGTGGTTTGATTTATTGATTTACTGTTTTAGGGTCTGTAAAACGTAAATTTTTTACGTTATAAACATAAAAAGAATAAAAACAAAATAATTTAAACAAATAAACCATAATAATTAAAAATTTGAAAAAAATAAATAATCTTTTTAAAATAAATAATAAAATTTAAAGATAATTAATATTTGAAAATAAGACCCTTGAGTCAACTAAAGCTCCATACTCTTCCTCCAGTAATATTTATCCTTCCTCTTCTGCGTGTTCTCAAAATTTCGTCATTCTACGCTAATTTCCAAGGTTTTGGGGCTCAGCCCCAACATCATATGAGGGTAGAGACACGTAACCTCGGATGTGATGAGGCTATCTTATATGTTAATTTTCTAGGTTAATTTTCAATGTTTTGGGGTCAGACCCAACATCCTATGCATAGTGACTATTAAGCCTCGTCGTAGAAAAGTACCGTCATAAGAAACGATTATACCTACATTTTATCCTTTCTAATGTCGAATTCAAGCATTGGAATAGCCCCAACACATATGACGTTCAACAAGTAAAGCTACATGCGCGACAGGTACTCTTATAAGAAAGTTGTTGCAACTTCATCTTAATGTTATTTCAATGTTTTGGCTCAGCCCCAACATCTATTGGGCGTAGCAAAAAGTAAAATCGACTACGTCGAGGTTACTTTATAAGAAGGGTGTATGCCAAATTTCATCCTTCTCGCAATTTCCAACTATTGGGGACAACCCAACACCATAATGAGCGTAGCATAGTAATTGGTTGACGAGGTTACCTAAGAAGTGTAGTAACCAAGTTTCATCATTCGCGACATTTCCTAACCTGTATATATTATAAATACATATATTTATATGAATAATATATAGTATAATATATATATATATATTATAATATATATTAAGTATATATAGTTTTTGTATACTATATATAATATATATATATATGTGTGTGTATAGTAAATACATAATTACTATATTAATATATAATATATATATAATATATAATATATAATTATATTATATTAATATATATATACTATATATATTATAATATATATTATATATATATATATATTAGTATAATATATATATATAGTTTTTAATATTAATATAGATATTATTTATAAATTATAATATATATATGAATAATATATATATGTATGTAGTATAGCTATATATAATATATATAATATATATATAAATAATATATATTATATAATATATTATATAAGTATATATATATAAATATTATATATATATATATATACTGTATTGTCATATTATATATAATTATATTTATAAGTTATATAATAATAATTAGATATATAAATAAATAATATTAATTATATATATATATATAAATTATTTAATATATATTATAAGGTAATGAATAATATTATTATATATATATAAAGGATTATCATATTATATAAAATCTTATAGAAATATATTTAATAATGTATTAGAAAATTTTATTGTAATAGTGTAGTCATACCTTTCCAAAAATAAATATTTTATAAAGTACGCACTCAACATTGGAAATTGTGAGGTTAAAATAAAATGTTCTTTGCAAAATACTCATTAATTTGGAATTTAGTGCTGCGGCAGTGCTAAGTGTTGAGTAGTTGAAATTGCTTTTCAGTCCGCAGATCATTGAATATGAAGGTTGTTACTGCTTACGTTCAGATCATATTTTGTTATTACTTTTATATTAAATACTTAAATATGGATTTATTATTGTATTCACTAGTCTTATCATTAAAATCAGAAAACAGCAAACATGGCTGATGGACATAATGACATAAAATTAGTTAGTGCAAGCTAGACTAATGGAGCATGGCGTCGCATATCTACGTACAAACCTAAAAACTTTAAAGTGCTAATAATAGTTGGTCAAGAATGATCAACAATTGGGATGAATCAATTTCCAATGAAGCCAAACAGCAAGTGAATAACAAACTTGAGAAAGAAGCTAAATTATAGGTCAACGTTCAAAATCAAATTGAAGAAAAACAAAAAATCAAATGATAAAGTAATACCTACCGCCTGACTATCTTTTAATAAAGATTAAATAATAAAGTGATACCTCCTGCGTGACTACCCCTATTAAATCCAATAATAGTTGACTCCATTGCTAATACCTACCGCGCAATTACCCCTACAAAAAAAAATCAAATAAATTGAACTACCGCATGACTACCCCTACTAAAATCAAACATTAATGCCAACCGCGTGACTACCTCTACTACAATCAAATAACAAACTGACACCTACCGCATACCTACCCATACTAAAACCAAACAATAAATAGATACCGTACCACTACTAAAACAACCTCCATTTGTTCATACGAAAATCTCGTTGTAAATTTGTAACATGAATCCAAAATATAGATGTATTTTGAATGTATCACAAAACTAAACAAACCGCTTGTGTAAAAAAAAAAA
>JABUQX010123343.1:0-2500 GCA_015478945.1 Trachelipus rathkii
CCGCACCACCGCACCACCGCACCACCGCACCACCGCAACACCGCACGTCCGCACCACCGCACCACCGCAACACCGCACCACCGCACCACCGCACCACCGCACCACCGCACCACCGCACCACCGCACCACCGCACCACCGCACCACCGCACCACCGCACCACCGCACCACCGCACCACCGCACCATCTGGGGAGAAGATCCTAAATAACTCGCTATCTAGATTCTATTAACCTCATTTTTTGGAATTCGGTTTTCACTGAAAATACACCTGCTATGCGATGACATAATCTACATTTTTTTTCCCTTCCACATGCACTCAAAAACAATCGATGATTTAAAGGAAAAGACAGCTTCCAATTAGAGTTGTTCTACCACTAAGGAGGCATAAAAGAAGAGTGAACTTTGGTTAAAAAAATTTGGAAAGGATAAAAACTGAAGTATTTAAAGAACTAAAGATCCTTGGTTAGTCGTCCCAAGTCTTAAAAAAGACTGAACCTTTCTTTCGTCGACGAAAAAAGGCTTGATGATACCACTTCGCCCAGCCATTTACCACCAGTACAGTAGAACACTCTTTCAGTACTCTGCGAAGGATCAGGACTTGGGGCTGCAAAGTACTATGGAA
Organism: Trachelipus rathkii; assembly: GCA_015478945.1. NCBI lineage: Eukaryota > Metazoa > Arthropoda > Malacostraca > Isopoda > Trachelipodidae > Trachelipus > Trachelipus rathkii. Next base: position 622 of record JABUQX010123343.1, read on the forward strand.
GACGACAGGGTTAAACGGTCTGGTCTTATGATGGGGGAACACAGAAAATTTCGTGTTTGACAATATATGATATCTTTATTGAAACGAGTAGTTGATAAATTTTTGTCAATATTCATTCGGAGGTTAATTTCTTTTTATAATATCAATTTTGCAACTGCCCTATATTGTGAATTTTCCATCATTGCATATTGTATTTGATTTTCTATTGTTTTAATAAAATAATTTTTTTAAAAATATTAATCATTTAATTATCCATACAAATGTTTCTAGTTTTATGTCTTCTTTAATAGTATATACTCTCTCTATTATTATATATATATAATATATATATATATATAATAATATATATATATATATATATATATATATAATATATATATATATATTATAATTAATATATATATATATATAAAAGCATCTAAAATTTTGAAGCTGCCCTTCCCTTGCTGGGAAAGCTGGCGACGCCATGTCCGATCACCACATAAATTCATTTATTAGTATCATAATACTAGCAATATGGTTAAAAAAAACAAAAAAAAAAAATTCAAGAAATTTTTAGTGTACCCCTTATGCAGGCCTATTATATATATATATAAAATATTATATATTATATATATATTATATATATATATATATATAAATATATATATATAATTTATATATATATATATATTATATAATATATATATATATATATATATATACATGGGCGTAGGCAGGTTTCACTTAGGGGGGGGCAAAGGTTGAATGATATTATTTATATATATATATATATATATATATATATAGATAGTATATATATATATTATATATAATACTATTATATATATATTATATATATAATATAGATATATTATATATAGATATATATATATATATATATACGGATATATATATATAGATATATATATAATATATATTATATATATATAATATATATATATATATTTGATATTATATAATATATATATATAAGTATATTTATATATATATAATATTATATTATATATATAGATAGCAGGCTCTTGGCGCCGCCAAATGCTATCCGACATACTGAGGTTCTAGCGGAAAGACTTCAGGAAGAAGTTAGCTGTTATAAAAAGCACACAGCTAGGTGACTCAAGCAATAGTGAAAAACGAAAATTGTAAAAAACTATGGAAAAAAAATGGTTGTATATAATACGTAGTAATTGGTAATTACTCCTTCATTATCTCATCATGATTGATATATCTTTTTTCAGTTTTTCTACTAATGAACCCTTAAAAACGTCGTCTCGGAAGACATATAAAATTCATTTTTTATTTCCGCCCAGGATTTAGGGGGGGGGCAAGTTCCCCCCCTGCCACCCCCCCGCCGACGCCCATGTATATATATATTATATGTATATATGTATAGATATTATATATATATATATATACATATATAATATATATATATATATTATATAATATATATATATTAGGGAGTGTAACACCCATATATATATATAGTATATGGAAAACGTCAAACTACACAAAAAATAAAATTGAAAATCTGCAAGGTAAATATTTATTCCATTATATTAAATTGTTTTTAAAAGTTTTTCATTTTTATATTTCTTTTAAATTTTTATATATATTTGTATAAATTTTTAAGTTATTTTGGTAACTAATTGTTATGTATTAATGGTTTGATTTGCAAAAAAAAAAAAATGAGGAAAAAAAGCTTTGCATGAAAACAATTTTGGAATAACTTAGCTAACATATAGTTTAAAATTTTAAGGTAATAAATTTTTGATTAAAATGTGTCAAGACTTTATTGAAATAAAAATACCAAGACCTAACTACATAAACTCTCGTTAATTTTCTTCCTCCGAAGTCTTCACATGCATTTGTTTCT
>JABUQX010123343.1:7500-27304 GCA_015478945.1 Trachelipus rathkii
TTATATATTATTATTATTATATATTATTATTTTATATTATTATTATTAATTGCTTATGATAAGTATTAAGCATGTTATTTTTATAATACTAATAAATAAAAATTCAATTTATTTTAACCGCGCATTTTCATATTTTTTTACTAGAACTGGAACTATGCTTCAGATATATTATATATATATATATATTATATTATTATATATATATATATATAATATATATATATATATATATATCATATATATATATAATATATTATATATATGATACTTGTGTAAAGGCATAAATGACTAAATATATTATATATATATAATATATTATATAATATATACTATATATATATATATATATATATATATATATTATATATATATATATATATAGTATATAATATATATAATTATATATATATAATAATATATATTAACTATATATATATAATATAATATAATATATAGTTATATATATATACTTATTATATTATATATTATATATTATATATATAATAATATATATATATATATGTATATATATATATTATATATATATATATATATCTGTCAAGAGAAAATATATATTATAATATATAAATTTCATTCCATAGTCATAGTTGCGGAGAGTGTAAATTTTTATGCCGGTTCCAAATTCGGTTTCATTATCTATTTAAAATACCCAAGTGAGGCTCCACCATTTTAAAGTTTCCCGAATTCTGCTGCAAATTCGGAATCATATATTTTACTATAAAACTTTTTTTTTTTTTAACCTGTCTCCTCTTCAACTATAAAAGATTTTCCTAGGTGTCCAAACTTAACAAGTTCTTTGTTTTTTTAATGAGTTTAAAAGAATAATAAAATTTCAATATCATTTTCATACCTTTTTATTTTTTAAATGTAACTTGAATTATAGCATTGCAAATACAGATATTTTAATTTTTTTAAAAACCTGAAATTTTTTTTAAAAAAAAATTAATTTTATTTACTTTTTATTTCAATACTTATTCATACAAGAAAGATTTAAAAATATTTATAATCCTTCATTGTATTTTTATGATTTGCTACAGTTGGAAATATCAAAATTCTCCTGGATGGTTTAGAGTTCCATTTCAAATGTAAAAGTAAACTGTTGATGCATGATAAACACCCACAACTTTATTATCAAGTTACAAATTTAAAATTAAGGAACAGAACATTCTGAAAAATTTAGGTATATACAAATAACTAAGTTAAAATAAAAATGTTTTGATATTTTATTTAATTTTATAAAAAGAAATTCTTTTAAGCTTAAACATAATATAAATCTATCTAAAATATTTATTTTCATTTTAAATTTTTAATTAAAGAGTAACTTTAAATTAATGAAAAAAGAAAAGAAAAAAACATTCACAATGCAGAGCTCTTTAATCGGTAGCATAAAATGTTTTTGTAAAAATTTTCTTAATATTACATTTAAAATATTTTAAGAATAAAATTTTTGTTCATAATTACATTAATTTTTTTATATAACATGAGCAACCAAGCATATCCAGCAACACAACATCCTCTACTTCCTTCATATCCTTTTCTATGTGAATATGAATTATGTTTTCGCAGTTTCCAACTAGCAATCACCATAATTTAACAGCAAGTTTTGTGATTTTTTTTATTAGGGTGTCTGTATGTGGGTAAGGGTGGGAAGTGGGGTGAGGAATCCTAAAATTTTGATGCAGATTCTAACTTCAACCAACGGTATTCCAGTGTTGTGAGCTAATAATAATAATAATAATAATAATAATAATAATAATAATAATAATAATAATAATAATAATAATAATAATAATGAGTCCTAAATTAATAATAATAAAAAAATTAATTGTATAATAATAATAATAATAATAATAATAATAATAATAATAATAATAATAATAATAATAATAATAATAATAATAATAATAATAATAATAATAATAATAATAATAATAATAATAATAATAATATAATAATAATAATAATAATAATAATAATAATAATAATAATAATAATAATAATAATATAATAATAATAATAATAATAATAATAATAATAATAATAATAATAATAATAATAAAATAATTCAGTTTAAGGACAATATCAGTTTAAATGTTTTAAAATTATTTATAGCTTTTAAAAGAGAAAAATATATTAACTAGTTTTTTATCTTATAAATTACATAGTTAAACTAATCGAAAAGGTCTTTTTAATATCATTCTTATTTAAAAAGCTTTAAAAATTAAAGATGCCATAAAGTTTCTTAAACTCATTATGAGTGAAAATAAATATTGATAAAATAAAATATTAAATAAATATTAACATAAGAGAATGGAATATTTTTTGTAGAATTTTAAATATTAGTTGCTTAATAAGCAATTGAATAATAAAGTATTTTACTAACTGTCAATAGGTAAGTTTACTTGTTGTCAAACAAAAGAGGTTCCTGAATCATATTCATTATTTCCATGACCTACAAAACTGGCGTTTTGGTTTATGCTCGAATTGGACGGATGTTCTTTGCGGTCTTATTAGTCATCAAATGAGAAACAAATGTATGTGAAGGTTTGTGAGGAAGAATATTAAAAAGAGGTTATGTAGCTAGGTCTTGGTATTTTGATTACATTAAAGTTTTAAGACATATTAATCAAAAATTTATTACCTTAAATTTTTAAACTAAATGTTAACTAAGTTATCCCAAAATTGTTTTCATGCAAAGTTTTTTAACAAACATCTAATTTTTAATATAAAACCAAATATTATATAATAACTAGTTACCGGTAAATTTTGTATATACTACTCTCTCTCTCTCTCTTTTAAAAAATATCGCAGAATGAAAAAACATCACAATATTATTATAGTGAAATAATATTTAACTCTGCCAGATTTTCTATTTTTAATTTTACTGTAGTGCTTTGACCGTGTGTTTCTCATTCAATTTATTGGTGTCACAATGTTTCGATCCAGCATAACAAATTCTATACGGTGTTACATTCCTGATATCGATCGACTCCTATATTAAAATTATATACTCCTCTCATGAGATATCACCTTATACACTCTTATATTCCATTATATACATATACGTATCACACGCACACTCAGTTATATATACATATTTATTATATATATATGTATTATAATATATATAAATATATATATAATATATATTTATACTATATATAATATAGAATATATATAATAAAATTATATATATATAGATATATGCTTGATACGTCTTGGAAACCCGGATGGCTTGGTGGATAAAGCTCCCGGTTGCTGTTAACTCAGCAACGCCGAGTTCCAGTGTTCGAATTCCCGCGGATTGAGGGTAAATCTCCTTTGATTCATTATAAGGCTTGGGGGTTGCTTTGAGTATCAGCAGATTATTGGATGAGAAAACGGAGCCTTTAAATAGCTACGCTGAAACGTTCTTGGGATACGCGGATGGCTTTAGTGGATAAAGGCTCCCGGTTACTCGTAACTCAGCAACGCGGAGTCCAGTGTATCGAATCGCTGGATTGGAAGTTAAAATCTCCTTTGACATCATTGACAGTCTTTGGCCCCCATTTTTAATGAATAAGTCACAGGAGATTTCTACTCTCCATCAGCGGGGATCTGCGAATCATTGAGACATCCGCGTCGCAGAAGTTAACAATAACGGATGGCTCTAACAAAAACTAGGCCATCCACGTCATTAATATCCCATCCGTATATAATTTATATACTTATAATATATATAGTATTATATATATATATATATATATAGTATATATATAATATTAATATATATTATATATAATATATATATATATATATAGATATATACTATAACACAGTTTAGTGTGCTGCTAGTTAATATATCTCATTTTATATTCTGCCATGTATAGTTACACAGGAGAATCGCTATCGGCTATAAAAATACTTAAGTTTCATCAAAGAAAAAAGAGTTTTTGTGGATTCTATCTTAAAAGCGGTCGACCATTCTACCTCGTCATTCGTACGTCCATACGGCTAGCACATATAGGTTTGTGACAGCTCATCTACAATATACAGTTGCGCGGCATCATCTCCCTATTCTTGGCCCTATGGGCTTATTAATTTCACTTATACGCAACCTCTCTCTCGTCAAAAGAGCTCACTGGCGTGGCTCTTGCATATATATATATATATTTATTATAATTTTTAAATGTTTACTGGTAACTAATTATTATAATGATAAAGGGTTATTTTGCAAAATAAATATTGATGCGTAAGAAAACTTTGGATGAAATTAACTTTGCGGAATAGCTTAAGTTAAGTATTTAAGTGTTAAAAATTCTAAGATAAATATATTTTTTTATTACAATTAGTTAAACTTTAATGTATCAAAAGACAAAGACCTAACTACACAACCTCTCCATAATTTTCTTCCTCACAAACCTTCACATACATTTGTTTCTGTCCATTTGATAAGATGGAAAAGAACATCCGTTCTTCTTTCGTCAGTACAAAGATTAGAACACCATTTTATATTAATGGAAATGGGATCGGAAATCCTATCCGATGTCACCTCGTTTGTTTGACAACAAAGTAAAAACTTACCCATTGTACAATTAGTTTAAGGAATAGCTACTTTATTATTCAATTGCTTATTAAGCAACTGATATTTAAAATTAATCAAAAAATATTCCATTCTCTTATGTTAATGTTGATTTAATATTTTATTTTATTAATATTTTCACTCAGAGTTTAAGAAACTTTATGGTATCAAATTTTTAAAGCTTTTTAATAAGAATGACATTAAAAAGACCGTTTCGATTAGTTTAACTATGTAATTTATAAAATAAAAAACTAATTAATATAGTTTTCTCTTTAAATAGCTATAAATAATTTTAACATATTTAAGCTGATATTGTCCCTTAAAGTGAATCCATATATTATTATATTATTTATTATATATGGTTCCTTCTAAATAATTATTATTATTATTATTATTATTATTATTATTTATTATATTATTATTATTATTATTATTATTATTATTATTATTATTATTATTATTATTATTATTATTATTATTATTATTATTATTATTATTATTATTATTATTATTATTATTATTATTATTATTATTATTATTTATTATTATTATTATTTATTATTATTATTATTATTATTATTATTATTATTATTATTCATTATTATTATTATTATTATTATTATTATTGATGTTTATTATTATTATTATTATATTTTATTATTGATTATTATTATTATTTTATTATTATTATTATTAATTATTATTATATTATTATTATTTATTATATTATTATTATATTTTATTATTATTATTTAATTGCATAAATAAGTATTAAGCAGTGTTATTTGTCGATAATAATTAATAATATAAATAATTTTATTTTTAACCGCCGTTTGTCATATTTTCTTACTAGAACTGGAAACTAATGCTCAGTATAGTATATATATATATATATATATATATATATATAATATATATATTATATATATATATAATAGATATATATATATAGTATATAATATAATATATTATATATATATATTATATATATTATATATATAATATTATATAATACGGTATAATATATATATATATATTTATATATATAATATAATACTATATATAAAATACATATATATTATATATAATTAATATATATATAATATATATATTTTATATATATATATATAATATATATATAATAATATATAATATATCAAATCTCATCTATAAGACATGTTTGTAGGAGGAGCCTGTAAATTTTTATTGCCGGTTCCAAATTCTTTATATTTATTTAAAATACCCAAGTGAGCCCCCACTATTTTAAAGTTTCCCGAATTCTGCTGCAAATTCGGAATCATATATTTTACTATAAAACTGTTTTTTTTTTAACCTGTCTCCTCTTCAACTATAAAAGATTTTTCTTAGGTGTCCAAACTTAACAAGTTCTTTGTTTTTTTAATGAGTTTAAAAGAATAATAAAATTTCAATATCATTTTCATACCTTTTTATTTTTTAAGTGTAACTTGAAATATAACATTGCAAAATACAGATATTTTCATTTTCTTAAATACCTGAAATTTTTTAAAAAAATTTGTAAATTTTATTAATTTATCTTTTATTTAATAATTATTCATGCAAGAAAGATTTAGAAATATATATATTCCTTTATTGTATCTTTATGATTTGCTACAGTTGGAAATATAAAAACTCTCCTGGATGGTTTACAGTTCCATTTCAAATGTAAAAGTAAACTGTTGATGCATGATAAACACCCACAACTTTATTATCAAGTTACAAATTTAAAATTAAGGAAGCAAAGCGCTCTGAAAAATTTAGAAATATACAAATAATTAAGTTAAAATAAAAGTCTTTTGATATTTTATTTGCTTTTATAATAAAAAATATTTTAATCTAAAGGATAACATAAATTTATCTAAAAAAATTATTTTCATTTCAAAGTTTCAATTAGAAAGTAACTTTAAATTAATTAAAACAAAACAATTTCATTAGAATGGTTTTAATTTGTATAATTGTAAATAAACTAACATATATTTATAATTAAAAAAAATACATTAATAATATCTTTACTTTTAAGAAAATACAAACAATTTGCGGTAAATAGAAATATAGTTGCAATCCACTTTTAAGAACACAATACAATATCAAAGACAGCAAATCAAAAATACAGATCAACATCTACTAAATTAATAAACTTTACATACCAATAAATTCTTAAGCGTATTAATAGAAATTACGTATTCGCTAGTTAATTCACAACGTAACAATATAACTACCGGTTATATATAAAGTACAGCACAAGTTGAGTTGTAAGAATAGATTAGGGTGTCATGATGTGGTAAGAGGGTGGAAAAGAAGTGAAATGAAAAAGGATAAATCTAACTATTTCAGATAGGCACAGATTACAATTCAACCAACGTATTCCAAGTGGTGAGCTTAATAATAATAATAATAATAATAAATAAAATCAATAAAATATAATTTTAAATTATTAGCAAGTCAATAATAATATAATTATATTAATATATTTATAAAAGTTATAAAGAATTGCACCCACACCACACCATAAATAATATATAATTAATATAAATTAAAATAGGATATATCAATAATAAACATAATATTAAAAAAAAAATAAATAAATCATAAATCATACTAATGATATTGATAATTAAATTAAAATAAACCATAATTTTATTAAAAGTATAAAAAAAAAAGAATCATAAAAAATATAATAATAATATAATAATAATAATAATGAAAATATACGTCATATAAATGAATATATAAAAAATAATTAAAATATAAAAAGAATAATAAATTAAATAATTAATAATAATAATAATTATATAATCTATAAATAATAATAATATATAAATAAATAATAATTAAATAAATAATTAATATATATAATAATAATAATAATAATAAATAATAATAATAATAATAAATAATTAAATTAATAAATAATAAAAAACATAATTGAGAAATCTGTAATTAATTAATACAATTAACTCACAAAATAATGATCAGGAAGGAATCAATGATTAATAATGTTCATAAGATAATAAGGTATAAGATATGAGTGAGATTGGTATGTTCAATTCATAATAATAATAATCACTATTAATTACTTATTCACTACACATTATATAATTAATTCATATTTGATATCTAGTATATTATAAAAGATAGTATATCACTAATTAATAGAGAAGATAATAAATAATGAAGATTAATTAGTTGAAGCAAATGATAGAATAAAATATTATAAACGGTGTTGCACGATATATAAATATAATAAATAGAATAATAAATAATTATATTAATCAATAAAATTAGAATCGATTAATAATAAATAATAAATAATAATAATTAATAATAATAATAATAATAATAATAAATAATATCATATATATATATCTAATATATGTATATAATTAATATAATCAATATAATAATTAATATGAAAATAATCCTATAGAATTATAACAACTGACACATAATACATAATTAAACACATAAATAATTATTAATTATCCTTATATATCTATACTTTAATCTATCTTCACATTTTAAGACATAATGAATTTTATTATCTATAGATATAATCATATATAATAAAAAAATATTGAACTATATATATAATATATGAGAGAGAATATATATAGAGAATAATAAATAAATAATAGTGAATAAATTCTTAATAATAAACTAATATATATATTATTATAAATATATGAATAATATAATTAAATGACACAATAATAATAATAATAAACAAAAATAAAATAAAACACATAATAATACAATGTATCATCGTCGTAATATGTAAATTTAAAAATGAAGATATATTAAAACTATTACATATATTGCAAATATATATAAAATAGATCTTAAAATATAAATTTATTATTAATTAATGTATACTATATCATAAAAAATGCATGGCTGGCTAAAAATGCTAATAATTAATTATATATAACTAATCAATAATAATAATATAATAATAATAATAATAATAATAATAATAATATATATAAACATAATAATTGTGGACTATTATAAGAATGACATTAATAACTTAATAGAGATAGATGAATCTAATTCCAGTGAAAAATGAAAAGATATATCAATTAAATAATAATATAAATCAAAAATAAAATAAATTTTAATGTTGCTTTTCTTATATTTTACACTACTATTACTACTAATAATATTCTAATGTCGCATTACTTATAAAAACTAATAAATAATAAAAATATAATAATAATAATAATAATAATAAATAATAATAATAATATATCAATAATAATAATAATAATAATATAATAATAATAATAACTTAATAATAAAATAATAATAAATAATAATAATTATAATATATAATAATAATAATAATAACAATATATAAATTCAGTTTAAGGACAAGCATCGTTGATGCTTAAATATTGTTCAACAAATCATATACACACATTCAAGTAGGTTTCACGAATGTATTGCTGCATTTAGATCAGTTCCTTTATTTTTATATTTTTTTATTTCTTGATTTAATTGAAAAATAAAGTGAAATATTGAAGGGATTATTAGTTCCTTAGAAGAACCCCGAATATTGGGACTCATCAGTCGAGGGTTGGTATATGAAAAAGAATTTAATATTAAGTAGTCTTAAGTAGTAAATGAATTTAATGAATAAATATAGATTTCAATATAATTTCAAAAGTAACACTGGTGAAAACATGAACTCATGGTGTTTTAATGTTTCCCTCATAGGGTTCTCAAATGTGGGGCTTAAATCCATGTTGGTTAATCATTGCCTTTCCTGATTCTATCAGAGAATCACTCTGAGTCTGTAAAAACTACTTAATTGAAAAGTATTACTAAACTACTTCAGTCAAATAACATTTATGAAAAAGACTTGCGACTACTATGTCCATCTAATATTAAAATATCAAGTTATGCTTGATAGGTAAGCAGATGAATCTCGTGGTAAGAACGAAAGGTATCTAACTAAAGTCTTGCCACTATATAGTGTAAACGTTTACTTGTGTCAAAACAATACGAGGTGCAATCATTGGATATTTATACCAGAGAGCTTCATACCTAACCAATTACATATAAATTGATGATTCCAATCTGTCTTGATGGATCTTGAGAGAGCAAAACTGTGTAGCGCGAGTGGTATCCATCTGATGACAAAAAGTTGACATGTACACACAATATAATTGACCTGAAGGTTTGTGAGGAAGAAAAATTATGGAGAGGTTTGTGTAGTTAACGCAATCTTGCAGCTCTTTTGATTACCCCATATAAACGTACTGCGCTTAAGGTGACATAATTACTAATGAATTAGTCTAAAGGTATAATATGTCAGAAAACATATACAGTAATAAAAACTTTGAACTTCAAATTTCTACCTTGTAGATGTCAATAAATTTGTTTCTTAGATTATCATATCGCATAATATATACTTTTATGAGGAATTAAAGCGATATCTCTTATCACTATATATATTTTCATTTTTTTGCAAATAAATCTCGCATGTAATACATTATATAGAAGAATAATTTAGTACTCACCCATTCCATTTAATCACCTTGTTCTCAATACAATTACTGAATTGATATCAGGCATCTATATATAATATCATATGAGCTTAAAATACTATCAGAACAAAAATACACTAAACATCAACCAACAGATCTTCATTAATAAATAAGGAGGTGTATTAGTATCACGGACTATAGTCAAATATTGAATATAAACTTGTACTTGGAGGTGTAAGAACTTATAACTATTATCGTGGAGAGAGTAGTATATGTGATAGGATCTTAAAAGTACTTTTGAGCTAATATGAACTATAATCCACAGATCAATTAAAGAACTTTCTATACTACTGTAAGTATGTATTAACCCATCGTGCTTGTTATCACTCCATATCTTATAAATATTAGTATGTATATAGTAAAGGCGAAAGAAATGTATTATGAGTATAATGAGATACCGCTCAATCATATACTTTCGAAAATTACTATCTAATAGGGTGCATACGTGATGAAAACTAGTAGAGACTAGTCCCAGAGACAATCTACTACGCCAAGTATATAATAAGCGAGAGCCTTGACGTGGTATAATTAAGAAGAGGGAGTATCGGAAGTAAATACCTGTACTGCTGCTCTTTACTCATATTATATGATGGGTTCAGTGTAAATAACTATTTATTATGTTACCTGACTTGAAATAAATCATCCGCATAGATATAATTCAATTCATAAAAATAATTACCAGAGATACTCTAAAAACCTTTATTATATAGATAATTTCTATATATATTATACTATTTAAATTTTGTGCGAGTATAAATATGATTAAAATAGAATTATATAAAAATGTGTATATGTATGTATCTATCTTATAAACAAAATAATTAAATATATATATATATAATTATGTTATAATGAAGATATTAATTAACATCATAATATAATATATATATTATAATATATATATATATATATATAATATATATATATTATATATATACTATATATATATATATAATATAATAATATATAATATATATAATATCATTAAATTATAAATATATATATATCATAATGGGATAGTAACAATTTTACCATAGTCTGAGGGGTCATTATATATATATCACGTATTATCAGACCATTAACTACAATTAATTATGGTGACCATTTGGCGAGTAATTGAGCTGATTACCTCAGGCACTACACAGTTAAGTAAGCCTCATTAGAACTCTGACGTCCCGAACTTAATGGTACCTTATATAGTAGCTCATACTGACTCTGTACGACGACACTATGCAATTGTTAAACAGTCAGACGTATATGTCGAGTTGTATAGGATCGAGAGCTCATCTTTGTTCTAGTATTAATACATTCACTCGAGACTTTTAATAAAATGCAATAAATAATGAATAAATATATTCGGAAGTGAAAAATCTAGTTCCGAATAAGAAAAAAAATATCTTAATTATTTTAAGGAACACTATGAAAGTGATTTACACCACTTAATAACTCACAGCTTTTAAGTATAAGAGGTAAAATACTAAATGGACTTATAGTTGGTTAACGATTATCAAATAATTTAAAAAAAATAATTGGGAATTTGTTAGCAAGGGTTCCCAAATATTGTTTCTTATTATGCCCTGCAGTAAAATTTTTTAATTACATTCTTTTATTTCCTTTTAGCGCTGACCGAGTGATTTCGAGCCGACGAGGGACCAGAAGGGGGCACGAAGTCCAAATACCGGATTCGTACCCCATACAGCTATAATCCGAGAAACCCCGCTCTGTCCATCTCTTTGTGATATACCCGGAAGGGCACATAATACTAATAATGTAAAATAAAAAAAAAACACAGATCATTTGTGCACAGAGCATCATTGAGACGTGCACATTGAGAAGACGAAGGAGATCCCTTGGGATATCGTTCTAATATGTGCAGGTAAATTTATATGTTGCTGATGAACTGTGAGACGTCCTCGACCTTATAGTAATTAAATATGATCATAAGTGTTCTATTCCAATTTTCACCTTTCTGATTTCATACGAAGAACTTAGTAAATATTAATTAAAATATACCACTAGTAATTTTTAAAAAATTAGCGTTTATAAATATCCTAAAGCAGTATAGCCTACGAAGAAGATATACTTTAATAAACCAAAAAGTGTCTCGTAACTCACATACGAGCAAAATGTACGATATGATATATTCAATGGAGTTCCAATGGAAGTGCCGCAGAATAGAACATGAAGAGTACTATTAATATAAATCCCTCTATATAAGAGCTCATAGATATATATCTTTCAAGGAGTCCTATATAGTGACAAATATAATATATAACGTTCACCATATGTATACTAACTCATAAAATCTCATATTTGTATAACACTAGATTCATCGCACCCAGATAAGTAGCAAGTATCAAATTAAATATGAGATAAATATAAGAAAACTCTCATAATCTTCTTAAAAACCAGTATTTACTGAAGATCATAAAAGGATACACAAAATCAGTCATTATATGACTGAAATATCCTAACCATCTATAATTAGGAACCTAATGATAGGTATTAAATATATTCACTATTCCGTATAAGACATCAAACGTAAGACTACGTCTATCATACTACTTAAAGTCACCTAGGTAAGAGAAATATGAGATGAAGTAAATCATATATTAACATTAATACATAATATAAGAAATAATTTATTACAGTAAAATAAGGATACAATAGTGATCAGTATATAGTTTGACTGATTCAACCTTTGGTTTATATGATCTAATGATATTACATATTGTACAAATGTCCACTGAAGTAATGAAAACGTATGAATCATAATATGACTAGAAGTTAAGTGACTATATTGCAAAAAAGGTGGTAGTCAATCAGTATAATATATTATAAATGTAACTCTATACTATATAATATACTATATATATATCCGAGGTATTTGTAGTTATTGCAAACAAGACGGTCAGTAAGGAAGATATATGCTAGTAATTAGAATATAGTACACTCCTTTGTTATTTAACTACACCTCTATGAATGGTCAGTTAAGCTATGCTAGGAGTAATTGTTATATTGCTTAGTTATTATGGCAATGAAAAACGCATCTGGAGTGAATGTATTATTAATAAAAGGTTCAAAACAGGACGTAATGAATAAATAATATGGAATAACGTATTAACTTAATAAGTGATTAAGTATCCGTTCTACAATGAGCTACCTTAATATATCCAGTCTCTACCTCGTTATAAATTTGTATGAAATCGGTAAATGGTGTGTGTATTGATCCTTACAATTTGGAAAGTATAGTAAATGTATGGGTATACTATTGAAAAAATCTTTATAATCTACCAGAAAATATGGATTCGATATAATAATATATATAAATATTATACCTAGACTATAACTCCTACATGGAACCCCTACATATATAATCACAGTGAGGAATAATACCTAACAAACATAGTATCTATACACTCCACTAGTTGGAGAGTAATAATAATACATATATATATATATCCTGTTGAGAAATAAATATACTAAAATTTTTGTAACTCTCCAAGAAGTAAAAGAAAAACATGAAGGTAGAAGACCAATAACAAATTGAGAAAATTATCAGTTATACCTAATTATAGTTCTATTAGTATGAGAGTAATAATAGAAAATCGAGATGAGCATTAAGTCATCAAGAATACGTGTTGATAATAAGTGATATTTAAGAAGCGCGGAATAGTGCATTATAATTTATTCACACACATAATGTGTTAACATCAAGAGATATATATAACACTGTGATGAAAATACTATATATCCGTTAACGAGACATAATAATAATGAAAAATAACATTAGAGTGAATTTTAAATATATGAAAGCCTCTGACCGATTGATAAATAAATAGACTATAAATGAAATATATATATACTAGTAAATAATACAATATATATATAACATATGATCCAATTAATAATATATATTAAAATACCATAAATATTGAATTATCAACAAAATGTTCATTAAGTAATAAAATAATAAATAATAAATAATAAATAATAATAATAAAATAAAGTACAATAGATAATGATATTGACACTGAAATAATACGTTAATGATAAATTATCACTATAAGCAATATATAATATAATATATGAAAAATCACTATTACAAATAAAAATTAGGAATCAAAATAGAACACTATCGTACTTATATTCATAAATAATAACCAAACTCTAGTGTGATAATACTTATATAATAGATTAAAATTAAATATAGTTAATGATTATATAAATTTCTTGTCGGAATCAAAAGTTAAGTGAAAAGAAAAATTCTATTAATTGAAAAATTCCAGTAAATACATCCACACTTGAGTACAAAATTTGAATGTAGAAAGATAAATCACCACCTATACTCAAATTAACAGCTCAGCACCAATATATCATTATAGAAAATACTAAGAATATGAGCACGGTAGTAATGAAAAGATATAGAATTATAATAAGGTCGATAAAGAGAGAATAAAATCACATAGTTCTTTGATAGTTCCAATAACTGCTAGATTAGAATCACAATAGTCATAAACCAACTATAAATGTATTGCACTTGTATTGAGATAGCAATAAATAAATATAATAATAATGAATAATAATGAGATACTGGAACTAAGCACTATAAATAAGAATAATAATAAGAAATTTAATTAGAGATATATATTCCAATATGATTATTTATAAGACGTAATATATAATTGTTACATATAATAATCACACACATAATAATATGACACATTAATATTAGGAATTTAAAGAAATAATATATCAAAGGGAAATTATCATATCAATAAGTAATATACAGATAAGAAATATCCAATAATTAATAAATAATAATCAAATTGATAATGAATAATAATCAATTATATTAATAAAATGAAATATTATTTTTTAAATTACATATAACAACTGCATGCATGAAAATATTTTCAATTTGTAATTTAATTTAGAGAGTTTTATATAACTCAATAATAATAATAACAGTTTAAGGGAC
Organism: Trachelipus rathkii; assembly: GCA_015478945.1. Classification (NCBI taxonomy): domain Eukaryota; kingdom Metazoa; phylum Arthropoda; class Malacostraca; order Isopoda; family Trachelipodidae; genus Trachelipus; species Trachelipus rathkii. The sequence goes on from JABUQX010123343.1 coordinate 22,631, forward strand.
AATATCTGCTTAATTCAGAATTCCTAGGTTAGAATAATTATTGTTATTAGGCTATTAGTCAATGTAGTGGCACAAGCTATATATATTGAGGTAAAGATTTGTTCTGATTTTTAACTCAAATTACATTGAGAGTGTTCATAAACTAACTGAAATTAGTAGAGAAGACAAGGGTCTTCTATTATAGTCAAGTCTTAATTACAAAAGATTCTATGTATAACAAAAGTACCTGAGATCACCTATCCCCTATATTAAGTTTCTTAAACTCTGAACAAGATAATATTAATAAAAAAAAAATATGAAGGATCAGCATTTAACTATAGCTTCCTATGTATGACATCAGTAAGTAGTTTCTCTTATGCGATAGCGTAGAGAAGAGTATATATTGATCAGTGATGCATAATATTATAATCATAGATATGAAAATTAATAAAGTATTCGATATATAATACAATAGTCACTTGGTAAGGTCTATAATTGTTGTCTAAAACACTAATACTGGCACGAATTCGACAGTGAACTATGACAATTTCGCGTATCATAAACTTCTCTATTTTTACCACTGTCACTCTTAGATGTCTGATTCCCAAATCTTCTCTGTTATCTGAGGGACTTGACAAAGCACGGAGACGGAGGGATGGGATCTTGGGTATATCAGTCACATAATTATCAAATGATGAGTAACAGAAATAAAAATATCTGATGAGAATGGCACGATGTAGTGACACAAGTAAATTATAGAGATTGAGGACTTATATATTTGTGCAGTAAGGTGTGTCTTCGTGATTATATTGATTACATTAAAAGGTCAAGACTATATGGTAATAAAAATAACAGTACCTTGTCACACAACTTTGGTGATAAAAGAGATACTAAATCACTTGTAAATTAGGTATCCCTAAGCTATCGTCTCTAGCAGAATATAATATTATTATATTATGTCGCATAGAAGTATCTTCTATTAAAGCAACAACACACTCTGATCTATATTTATGTTCTCTCTATTTCATGATTATATATTTTTGAGCAAATATATTATTATATTTCTTCATTATTTAACAATTTTATTAATAAATTTAATATTATACTAATAGTATTACTTATTTCCATTAGTAGGAAACAATTTTAAAATTTATATCTCCTCACATATATATATGTAAAGATTATATTTATGTAAATATAAAACCTGTTTCCTTTTACAAGTCAAGTTGGTGGGATTGGGCAGATGGTATTTGAGAAAACTACTGTGTCTCATTTCCAACTCCACACTCGAGAGAGCCCACATTTATACATAAAAAATTATTTAAAGAACATATATATTTTTAATCTGCTATATTGATATAAGTCGAGTACTTTTCTCACATGGTTGGTAGAGATCATGTTAAGTTGGGAGACCGCTTTTTGTTCTCTTGGGTCATATATAGTGAACATCTACGCGCATATAACATTGAGTATGAGTATATAATTGTGATATATAAATAGTGGGCTCCGCGTAGAGGACGATCGCGCACTAGATAAATATATGTATTTGTAGATATAAATAGATTTTACTAACTATCAAATTATCGGCCAGTATATATATATTATAATAAAAATAATATATAAATAATAAAACAAAAAATAAAAGTATTTGTAGGTTATCACTTATTTATACGTCCCATATATACTATGGTATACTATATAGTTTCATTTTACGTTCGAGATACACTATTGACGAATACTCCTCACTATTTAATACCGAGGTAACACTCATACCCTTGGTCGTTTAGTACACAATTAATATGATCCATAATTATGGAAAACATCACTATTAAAATAATTCCAATGAGGTGGATAATGAGTTATAAGATTATAGTGGGGGGGAATGTAAGTAGGTGGAGGGTGTGAATATTCCCTATTTCTTTCTCTTATATTTATATGAGATTTGGTTATTTAAGTGATTCTCCATTCAGGGCCCACAACGCTATCAATCTATATTGTGTATATTTATATAATATAAAGATATTATTTCAGATTTTCATAAAATATCTATTAATTATTAATATTTCAAATTGTAAGTAACATAAGTTCAAATTTATTAGAAATACTACCTTATGATGTGACTGTGTGAGTCAAAATAAAAACTAACATTATAATAACATTATTATTAATCCTATCATTCCCTTCTTGCAAGCCCATAAATTTTTTCTAGATAATTTAAAATTACTTATGTTTGTTTATGGAATGGAAAATATGTGTGTCCAAAGTCTATATTTTTAATATTAATAAGGAAACAAAACCCCAGTCCATCGTCGTATGTTTAATGAAGATATATTAACTATCTAACAAGGTCAGTTATTAAAATGACTTATATATATTATTATTATTTTAGTACTAAGTTCATAATAAATGCATGGCTGGCTAAATGCTTTATATTATATATAAATGCTTAAACGCCTCTTGAGAATGCGTAAAGAATCATATCCAATAATTTACCCCTTCCAGTGCTCCCCGCGATCTGATTCTCGTTGTCCAGCTCGCAAAACCAGTCATTCCCCTAGTTCCTTAGAAGAACCCCGAATATTGGGACTCATCAGTCGAGGGTTGGTATCTGTAAAAGAATTTAATATTAAGTAGTCTTAAGTAATTTAAATGAATTAATGAATAAATATAGATTTCAATATAATTTCAAAGTAACACTGGTGAAAACATGACTCATGTGTTTTATGTTTTCCCCAGGGTTCTAATGTGGGGCTTAAATGTTGGTTAAGCTTCCTGATCTATCTTCGGGATATCCTATAGCCGAGTTCTATTTTATTGTGAAATTAATCTACTATTTTCTAATCATATTATGTGGAGAGATCTCGTGTGACGAAGTTTCTATCTGCTAATGTTGACCCTTGTGAAAAAGCTTCCTAACCATAATTCCTCTGTTGAGGATTTTGTAAACCAAAAATGTTGGACCTTTCCCAAAAATTACCCAACACTTCCCATCTCGTGGTGTCATATTGAAATAATTGTAAAAGTGGAAAAAGTTAAGTGCAGAAACATATACAGTAATAAAAACGTTGAACTTCTTCTAAAAACTTATCAATCAATTACTTTGCAATATTTACTTAGAAATTAAGCTAATCTTTTTACTGTTCATAAATTGTGTATTAATTAAGAATATATTTTCCCATTCATTTAATCCCTTGTTCTCGAACGGTCTATTTCATTGTTAAATATCGTAACAAAATTACTAACCCCCTGGGTTTCATATTAAACTAGGGTGTAGTTCGATGCTTATTTGAATAACTGTATTGGATGCAGATTTATGACTATAGTGTAAATGTAAAGTGTCTAAAAGTTTTGTAAATATTAATCAATTAAAAATTAAAAACTAACTAGGGTGTTATTAACCCCCTTCTAAGTCAACTTAATAGTATGTATGTAAAGGCGAAAGAAATGTTTGGATGAGCCGCTCACCTTCGAAAAGTCTACATAGGGTGACGTGATGACTGAGAGACTAGGGTCCCAGAGACATCTACCCCCGTAAGCGAAGCCTTGACGGGTAAAGAAGAGGGGTATCGGAAGTAATACCGTCTGCTGCTCTTCTCTTATTATGTGGTTCAGGTAATATCTATTTATTTGTTACCTGACTTGAAAATATCCTTCATAGAAATTCATTCTTAAAATTAAATATTTAAATATTTAAATATAAAATATAGGTAAAAATTTCCTTTGTAAATTAGGTTCACAGTATTAATAACCTTAGATTTATAAATATCTTATATAATATATATATTATATATATATATAATTATATATATATAATATATAATATATATATATATATATAATATATATAATATATATATATAATATATATATATATATATATATATATAATATATTATATCTACCCATAACACCATTCCGTATTGTGAGGGTCATCCGTATTTCTAGACCTAGTTATAACAAATAATTGGTTTAATAATCGTTACTCTCCCTTACATCATATAATATATAATATATATATATATATATATATATAAATATATAATATATATTAATTATATATATATATAATATATATAATACGGTATATATATATATATATATATATATAATATAATATATTATTATATATATAATATAATATATATATATATATATATATATATATATATATATAATATATATATATATATAATAAATAAATATATATACTGGTATATATATTCAAAAAATGAATTAAAATGAGCTTATAAACTTTCACTAAGTAAAATATTATAATTATAATATTTTTATTTTTGTTTTAAAAACCATTTTTACATGCAATTATTCTGGATTTTTTTTTTTTTGAAAAAACCAAGGGGCAAAATAGCGGGTTTTTCAAGTGTTTTAAAAAAAAAAAAAACGGGTGGTTTTTTTCGGGTCGGGCCCATAGTAAACTGGGATTTGGTTTGTCAGGATGTTCCGACGAGGGGGAAATCTATAAAAAGTTTGTAATGGAAAATCTTTTCGGTTGGAGATTTCATAATGAACAACGGTTCCTTCGTCCTTTCTGTTCATAACGTAAATGTGCCTTAGATAAGTTCTTATTTTCATTCAGCAGTAAGAAAATAAGAAGAATATTTGCGAGAGAACATTAAGGATGACAATAAGAACTTAGATTTCCGTTAGCAGCTTGTCATATAGTGCGCGAGAGGAAAG
>JABUQX010123344.1:0-12500 GCA_015478945.1 Trachelipus rathkii
ATACACACACACACACACACACACACACACACACACAAATACAATAATAATAATCAGATCATGTGGAAATGTAATAATTATATGCCCTAGAGTACATTAATAAAACTTTATTAAGCATTAAACTCTACTTTATATATTGCATACCCTTTTAAGATATTGTATTTACTGTATTTTAATGCTGAATACCCTAAAAAGACTTGGTTGGTGAGTCCCGCTCTAAAAAAAAACAAAAAAAAACCCAAAATTTGATCATTGGCTCTTAAAAACGTAGTTTTAAGAGCTTAACTAGAGTAAGTTAGTTATATATATATATATATATAGTTACATAGAAGTATGAGTATATATATATATGGTGCTATATATATATATGAAAGTAAGATATAGTGATATATATATATAGTATATATATATATATATTAGTATATATATATATATACATAAGAAGAAGATATATAGTTATATATATATATAGCATATATATATATACTATATATATTATAGATACATATATATACTCAACCTAATTAGTAATTCAGTTATCCCAAATCCTAAACCTAGCTACTATGCTGACTTTTCTTTATTGGTAAGCCTCAGAACAATCAGTAAAGTGGCTGCAAAATTTTAAAGATAAACTCTAAATATGTCCATTGAAATGAGTTTTTATACTATTTGGGGACAAGATATCTAACCTCCTCCTTCCAAATTCTATGTTCTTCTTATCATGATCCATAAAATTGTAAGAATGGTAACTGTAAGATGTTGGTATCACTGATCCTGCAGATACTGATAAAGACTTCCACAATCACGGTAAGGAAGAGATTTTGAAATTAAAAGTATAAATTTAGCAATATAAATACATACTAATCAATTTATTCTCATTATCAAATAAATAAAATCTGCTGCAATTTTGCACTGTCTTTCACAAACCCTTACAAATAAAAATAGTTTCATTAGATAAAAGTAGCATACCTCCATATTGAACCATATGATACTTAAAAATTTCTGTCTAGGCTTGGGCAATTAATATAGCCTATAAAATTCCTTCCACTATACCAATTTAATCACAAATATGATAAAAATTTATCTAAATGATATTTCCTAAAGATATTATATTATTATTATATTATTATGTTATTATGCAAAATATATTATTGCTACATATATATATATGTGTATATATATATATATATATTATTACATATATAAGGTTATGTTATTATTTTAGTACATATATTTATATATATTATATATATATATAGTATATGAGAAGAGAGTTAAAGATTACATACAGATATATATATACTTAAGATAGTTAGCATATATATATTATTAGTTATTATTATTATGCTATTATATGTATATAGTACATATGGCTATATAAGAGGAAAGAGCAAAGAGAGTAAATATATATATATATATATATATTACATATAGAGTATATAGATGTTATATATTGTTATTATATATATATATGAGAGAAGTAAGTAAGTTTTAGGGATAATTGTATTGTGAATTTTCCGGAAAATTATTTTCTAAGTTCAAAATTTGCCGAGCAAGTTAAGTTTGTGGTTATTTAGTTCCGCAATTTGCATAATTCGAGAGGATACGTCACTCAAAGAATTTTCTTCTTAAAAATTCTTACTTAACTTAACTTTTCTGAACTTAGAATTTTGAACCCTTCCAGAAGTCACAGTACAGCAATTAACAGGGGGCCCATATGTTATGTAGTTATTATATGTTGCTATATATGTTAAAGATATATATATATATATATATTAATATATATATTATATATACATATGAGAATATTATATTGTTAGTTATAAAGTTGGCTGGCTATTATTACTATATATATAGAATATAAGGAGAGATATATATATAAGAGATATATATTATGCATATGTTATTATTATTAGTTATATATATATTATTATTATATTATATTATATTATTATATATACAAATATTAGTTATTAGTTATTATTAGTTATAGAACACGCAAATTCCAGAAGGGTCAGGAGATGCCATCTCGAAAAAGTATGACACTTACAGGAAAAACCACCACATATAATCAGCCGCAGAGCAAAGCTTTTTAAATTAGCTTCTTAGTGTCACAGGTAGCAAAAGTGAAGGTTTATAATATGCTATATAAACATATATATATAAATGTAAAGTCGCTTATGATTTAAACCAATCTTTGTCTCCTTCGCCCCTGTGTTCCTCTCTCATCGCCTGTGAGCCCCTAATGGAAATGTTTCCTGGAACTTCAATTTTTAGGGGGCCGATGGGGACAGAAGGGGGACGAAGTCCCCCCATCATCCACCTAGAGGCTGAGAGATACCCGAATAATTTTGCCATTCATGCTGCCCACTCTAGGAAGTTTAAGGTTTTAAAGTAACAGAACCAAGCTCTTTATAAAGAGCCATATATATATATATATATATATAGTTATATATATATTATATATATATACATATATATATAGTTATATATATATATACATATATATATATACCTTTTTTTGCTTTTGACAGGTAATGCTTATGAGATTGGTAAAAATATTGATTTTGTTTTTTTTTCAGTGTTTTTGACAGTCTGCTTTTCCTTCCCCAATCACTGCCAAAGAGTTTATAGTTATATACATATATTATTATTACATATGTTATTATTATTATATTAGTATATATATATTATTGATATATATATATATATATATTATTAGTTATATATGTTATTATTATTTATATATATATATATATATATTATTATATATATATATTGCATGGATTCGAACATTTCATTCCTTCTTTAACTAAATCTTTCTTTCTCCTCACATAAACCATGGTTCTGATTGTGCTTGTTCTCAATTGCTGAGACAGCATCGGGGTAAAATTTTTGTTCTCCCAATCACTCTGCAATTCATTCAAATATAGAATGCTGCTACTGATACTTCATCACAAAGGCTTTCATCAAACTAAAGTGTGCAACTTCCTTGGTTCTCCTACTAAGACAAATCTTTCTGGCCTTCTGCCAATAATATTCTAGCAACTTCTGTAAATCTCCTCTCTGATGGTCTGTTGTTAATTCTCAAACTGAAAAGCACCTTCTCTGCCTCCTATTTTAACACCACCAATCCCAGATCGATTCCTGCAAGGCTCTTTCCTCCCTCCTCCCTCTCGTGTCCTATGTCTTGCCCAGACACATTTCCGATCAAAGTATAGGCCCTGAAATCGTTAGTGATAGAAAATATTTAGTTAGAACAGATGCTTGATCATCTCTCCTTCTGTGCTTTGAGTGAGTGCAAGCCCGTGCTATCCCTGCCCCTCTCAAAACTATACTCCTTATGTCTCAATACTAGCAATTTCCCTCAGTAATTGTTGTAAGCACGCACATGTCCCAACCTATTCCAAAATATCAAGAAGGCAGCTTCTCTGATCCTTCAAACTATCACATATAGCTCTTTGACGTTGTATTTCATCTCAAGATCTTTTGAAACCTTCAACCCATCTTAGATTATCTGGGAAACTCATTCCCTTCTCCTTTCTTCCTATGACGGCAATGCATTTTCAGCGCTGAGTGTCTCTCTGGCCATATACCCTTCCTGGCCCAACTGATTTATGGTTTTGAAGCCCTTAGAAACCAATGGGGAGACTTGCGCGCTTGACATATCCAAAGACTTGACCAGCATGAAAAAGCGAGTACTGCTCTCCAAGCTCCTTCATCCTTCTCGGGGTTTCATCTTTCTCTTTGTTTAATTATGTTCAGCTTTCTTTCAAATCAATATTTGCTGTTGTTGATGGGGACTACTTCTTTTTTCTGTCAATAGTGGTGTTCCCTAGGGTTCTGTTCTATCTTATCTCCTACTTATTCCTACTTTTTCACAACGATCTTCCTCACCCGCACATCTAACCTTCATCCAATTATACCGATGGCTCAGACCCTCTTCATTCTTCAACTCCATTTCCAGTTCTGCTTCCTTTACTTCAGAATTGCCTCTCGTCTCCTAATCTTCCCCATTTTATTCAAGAGATCTGGGATAGAATTTCCACATTTGGGCTGTCTGCTAATCCTAAAATGAATTCTTAAAAACCCAACTTCTCTGCAAATCTCCCTCTAAAATTGAGACATTTCCAACTTTTCGGCATTCCCATGGCAGATTCCTTCTCTGTCTCTCCTGTTGACAATATAAACATCCTGCCTCCAATATAAAAATTTCTTTGTAAAATCTGCTCACAATGTGGTCAGGTTAGATCGGGTTGTCGTAACATCTTGCTGTTCCGTTTAAGACGGCGTGACTGGTTTTTTTCTCTTTCAGGTTGCTGCAGCCATCTGAAAGTTCCATCCTCGCCCTTGTACAGTACCGCTCTGCTATTCAGGTTCTGGGTTTCAATCTTCTGCTTTTGGGATAGGGTCGCAAGGCTAAGAGTGGGCTATAAATCCGTTCTGTTGGTGCTTTATTCCCATCTTATTACACCCAGCTGCAAGCCCAGGGGAACTTCTTATAATTCTCTCTGCAGTAATACCACCACCAGCATAGCCTCCCATAGCACAAGAGGCTTATCTGCAAGACAAAAGTTTGAAGTTGATATTGCAATCCCAGGCCAGTTCGCGTAGATGCTTCATTCTTCCGGCCACCTCTGTTCTATGGAATTCTCTCATCTTCTGTATGTTCTGTTGAATTTAATCTCCCCTGCCACTTTAAAGCCTATGTCATAAAGCCTATATCTAATTTGGGCCAGAGGTGAACTCTTTGGAGCGTACCACCCCCTCCCTGAATCAGGGCTCTGACGGTAGAGTGGTGGTGACAAACTGCTTCAAAAAATCCTCCTTTAACGTATTTGAAAAAAACGGTTTTTTAATTTGTTTTAAAACGTTTTTTTTTAAACAAAAATGTTTTTTTTGTTTTTTTTTTAAAATTACCTCTCAAAGATGTTGATTTGATTTATACAGTAGTACCAATACCCCCTCTAGGCCTAAATATTGACTATTAATACTGATTTTATATAGTATATAGATAGTATATTATTATTATATATATATATATATATATATATCAAAGATATATAGAAGAAGATATATATATATATATATATATATATATATATATATATATATATATATAATCAAAAAAAAGGATGGTGTATAAATAGGTAGGTTTTGGGGTGTCATGTATAGGTAATGTATAGAAGGTGATGGATTTGTGAGGAGAAAGAGGTGTGTGTGTAAGTAAAACTTTCTTTAAACACAACAGTAATCATAAGTATACTAGAGTTGGTGTAGGTACAGATGGTATGGAAGTGAAAAGTCTGATTGATTTTGTGTTGGTGAAGAAGTTGATATTGAAGTCTGTGTTAGATGTTAAATCAGTGAGGTGTTTTGAAATGGGATTATCGGATCATTATGTTGGGTTCCATGTAAAATTAGTGGGGGCTTGGATGGGAGAGGAAGGTGATACGAAGAAAGAGGGTAAAATTAAGAGTGAGAAGTTATAGTGAACAAGGTAATAAGGCTAAGTATGGAGCATTCGGTAGTAAATCAGTTGAATGTGAACAAAGTGAAACTAATAAATCTTGAAGCAATTGTTAGCAGTGCAAAGAAGTATGGGGTGTGCTAAAGTAGGGAAGTAAGAATGCAACAGAGTGTGAGACGAAGAGATGCTGTTAAAAAGTAAAAGCGTAGTTAGATTGTACTAAAGTAAAATGATTTAGTTTCAAAAGAAAGATGCTTGAATTATATAAGGAAGCAAGAAATGCTAAAAGATGCATACGTAAAGAAAAGAAGAGGTAATGGAACAGTTTGGAATTGTATTTAAATAATAAGGAATATAGCTTCTGAATAGAATGTAAAGTTAAAAAAATTAGAATGGAACCTGCTCAGAATAATGAATATGATGGTGTTTTTGTGACTGGATGAAATGATGAGGAGTAGAAAGAACACTTCAAAATCTGTATAATATTTTCAGCAATGAAGAGGTGATAGCGTGAGAGTAGTTTGATAGTGGAAGAAGATATAGGAATTTTTAAGATGTTGATAGCTTACACAAAAGAAGAGAAAATATGGAAGAGTGTGAGATGTTGAATCTTGATAAAAAAGGAGGCATACCTGAAATTACTGGGTAAATGATCATCATTGTTAAATTAGTATAAAGTGAAGATGTATTTGACTGGATTCCTGAAGTTGTGTAATAAAAAGCGTTTATGGAGGGTATAGTTTTGAGGGATTGAAGGAGAGCAGTAATAGTACCCCTTATATATGGGTAAAGGAGATAAAGGAACTGGGAATTATAGGGAATTAGCTTATTGAAAGGGTAGGGAAAAATATATGCTGGTATTTTGTCGAAAGAGTGCCGCAGAAAGACTGAAGGACCATTGAAAGAAGAACAAGGCAAGTGTTTAGATAGTAGGTGAGTGATGTGTGATCAGATCTACATTGAAGAATGATAGAGAAAAAGAGTGGGAAGAGAAGAAGAATAAATTCGAGAGTATTTAAGTTTTATGGATTTCCAACAGGGTATTGATATGGTTAATAGGAAGCCTGATGGTAGAAAAAGTTAGTGATATATAAGTGAGTTATGAGGCTGAATGGAATCAAAGAATGGGTTACATATGATCGATAGCGAGGTGTGTGCGAATAAATGAAGTCAAAAGTGATTGGTTTAGTATTAGTTAAAGTGAGCGAGTAGGTGCTGCAGGCCCCCCTTGGCTATCCACTGAAAGGCGGATTGTTATGAAAGAATTGAAATTGAGCTGACAGGAATGGTGTTAGAATGATGGAGAATGGAGATGAGGGAGGTGGTGCCCTACCTATTATATGCGGATGATTTGGTTTTTATGTGGCGAAATTTGAAGAGTTTGGGAGAATTGGTAGAGATTTAGCACGGTGTGTAAAAGAAGGGGTTGAAGTGTGTAAAAAGATAAGAGCAAGGTTATGGTTGTGTGAGTGAGGACAGTCCCTCAGTGTGAAGTTATGTTAGACAGAGCAGCTGAATCAAGTGTCTGAGTTTAAAAATTTAAGTATATGTTGGATGCCAGGAAACTGGCTGGTGCAATAAAATTGCAGAATGTATAGACTAAGTCTTTGGTGCTAGGCTCCATACATGACGCTTGCTAATGCTGTGTTATTGTATAGTAGAGACTATGGTCTGGAATAGTAAAAGTACAGATCTAAAGTTCAATGTGTTCAAGGGGAACAATCTGAGATGCATGCTAGGTATGAGAAGAATTGATAAAATGAGAAGGGAATATGTTAGGGAATAGTGGTCTCTGTTGTATAAACTAAGTATAAATAAATGAAAATATGCTAGAGATGTGAAAGTTTATCGTGGAAAGGACAGATTTGAGGAATAAGTTTTTTAAGCGTAGATGCATAGCGGGCGAGTGTGTTGGAAACCCGACCGGGCAGTGAGATCGGGCTGAAAAAAGTGATTGAGTCAGGGTAAACGAATGTCTGGAAGGACAGAAATGAGTTTGGCAGAGGCGAGAATAAAGGTGCATATGAAAGAGAGAATGGCAGGGTTTTTTGAGAGGGGTATGGATGGTTGTGGCCTACCTGGGCCATGGGATGAACACTACACTGACGTATTTACCAAGGTGAGGTCCTTCTGCCAGTCCTAGAAGTTATAGTGGTGGGGATTTTCTCTGACTGTGATCGAGAGTCTTACCAAGTACGGTACAGAGGAGGGGGAAAGGCTGATTTTCTTTTTCGACGAGTAGTCAGTATTCTTCTACCGCTCTCTTTCCTGATGCTTCACGCGACTTACCATCATCTTGGGATATGGGATTAGGTTAGAATATAAGTTATACAGAGTATATATGAGTTAGTTGTTATAGGCAGAGAAAGTTATTTATTATATATATATAATTATTTTCCTTTGTACCATTTGGAAAGTTATATGTGATATATACATACATGAAATATATATTAAGGTTACAATAATAATAATAATACACACACACACACACACACACACACACACACACAATAATAATAATAGAATAATAATAATACAATAATAATACACATAATAATAATAATAATAATACACACACACACACACACACACACACACACACACACACAATACATATATAATAATAATATTAATATATTATTAATATTATTAATATACATATTAATACTTGGCAATGAATAATAATAATAATAATAATAATATTTATCATGACCACCATTTACGCTTTAACACAAATAAAACTTTTACTAAGTAATAAAATTACTTTATATATTGTACCTGACTTTAACACTCAGTATTTACTAGTCTAATCCCAACATCCTAAAGATTTGATATATTCGCGAACAATATCCAAAAACAAAACAAAAAATTTGGTTAGTCTTTAAAAAAAAGTATTTAGAAAAACTAACTGTTTTTTTTTTTAACCCAAATTTAGGTGGGTAGATATGTGGCAAATGAACTTAGTCTCCTCTCCTATTCCCACTATCCAAAACATCATTCGTGTTATTCCGAGAAATCACACTCTTTCAACACACCAGATGGACTGTCCTAAACGCCACACATACTATCACTGGAAACCCTAAATTTAACCTTTAGAATTCTGGTAACTCACAAGCACAAAATCTACCATAGCTCTTTCCCACAGGCTCACTCATCAGAATTGCAAAATCTTTCTATCCCCCTCTCATTCCTTTCACCAACACATAAACACATTTCACACCACCACTCATTTTCAACGTTTCCTTCCATCTTTGTTTACCACAGCTAGCAAATCAAATTTGTCTCTTTTCTAACAGGATCCATCACCAATCTCCTCGTAACATTTATTCCTCGCTATTTCCATGTATCAATCCACAATATCTTCATACATTTTCGCCGAAAGATGCAGAACTGCAGCTACGGGGGTGATCTGTCATTCTTCATATTCATCCATTAGCATTCTTTCATAAAGATAGTGGTAGGCGCCAACACCTACCACCATCACTTAGTTACCTTCTATGACACGCAGGACATGGACATACGATGTGGGCATTTCTTTCTCCCCACACATAGGGATATAAGGACAGATGGTCTGTATAAAGCTGTATGGGAAGAGGGTGTGATTATAGGTAGCTGTGTATATGATATGTAGGATAAAAAGATGGTCTCAAGATGTTGTCTGGAGTGACGAGTGTGGATATGAACGCAGAAACGCAGTACAAATCACATGGGCACTTGGAACGTCACATATTATAAATTACTAGGTAAATGGATATGAGTATGGAGCGGCAGTGGTGGCGGTATGCTGCTGGCAGTTAGTTACAGGCTATGCTAAGTTAGGTTATATATATATATAAGTATATATATATGAAAGTTATTATTATATATATATATATTATTGAGTTTTTAATATTATCCAAAAATTTTAATATTTATTCAATTAATCAGCAAAAATTGTGTTGATGACCTACGCCGCACTGAAAAACGTGATGACTATTAATCCCTCTTATATCACTATTACCATATATACAGTTGGTAAATATATAGTAATATAAGTTGGCAGCAGTTATAGTAGTTATTATTATTATTGGCTATTAAGTTGGTTGGTTATTGTTATACATATATATATTATATTATATATATTATAGAAGATTATATTATTGAAGAAGTATATTACATATATATATATATATATATGTTATTGTTGGTTAGTTATAGTTATTAATAGTTATTATTATTATGCGCAAAGGTTAGTTATAGTATATAGTATAAGGTTATACAAGTTATACAAGTATATACATTTATGCGCGTATAAGCGTTGCGAAATACATAAAAAAAAAAAAACAATTATTTGGAAAAAAACCACTCTGTATCTCGGTAATATGGTGTCTAGATTGAAAATTAGTGCACGTATTAATCATGATCGAGTATAGAGTGAAATTTTTTATAATGGTTTAAGTGGATATTTTGGAATTTAAAACTTTAAACATTTTTTGAAAAATTTCAAAAATTATCAGCATTTTTGACCGATTTTTTGAGACTTTTTCAGCATTCACTGCCTAAAGAAATGTAAAACTAAGGTTTCCATCTAAGTTGACAGTAACTCAGTTTTTCTTTTCCTTAAAACTTTCATTGTTAGCAGCTTGCTCCAAATTACCCTGATACACTGTTGACAGCTTCACATACTTCATCATCATCATTATCAGTCACATCAGCATTTTCTTCAACATCATCATCGTTGTAGGGAAGAGTTAAGGTGCACTCGGATGAACCCAATCTAAGGAACTTTGGCGCGCCCAAACGAAAAGAAATCCTGGATTAATACTGAGCCTGAGTCCCAAACCACCCAATAAATTTAGAAAGTGCAATCAGAAACTAAGACAGTGACAGAAATCAGAAACTAGAAGGGACAAGGTTAAATTGATTAATGGATTAATTCTAATATGAAATATTTGTCTGTTAGTAAAGCTACTATCTATCTATTACTATAAAAGTGTTAGAGGTTAGTCGGTTAGTTCTGCTAGTGAGCTAGTCTGTTATCTACCCCACCACTTTAGCTCAAGGTTAGCATACTTTCTCCTAACGACTATCGCATTATTATTACCTGAATCCTCTAATTCGTTCTCTCTGCAACCCTTGTCTGCAAATCCCGTGATTCTGATCCTCCTTGAAGACCCCTCCTTGAAAAGGTAAGTCAGAGCTGAATTCATCAATTGGGGGGAAAAACAAAAACGTTTCTGATTAACGGTTTATCAAATTAAACTTAGGGAGGACGAAGCTAAATATTCTGATAACTGTTATCTGTATGTTTGAGTTCCAGATAAGTGGTTAGTTACAACTGGAACAATAAGGTTAGTATGTGTGTATGAAAGAGAGGATGCAAACATGAACAATCACTCAACTTAGTTGTTCTATCTGCAAGTAGAGTCGAGATTGAGATGTTTGAGATTCGAGTTCCTTTCTGCGTACTGCGAAAGCACTTGATAATGATGATAAGGGAAAGCAACAAGCTTGAAGAAAAGCAAAAGATCCCGCAATTAGCAAAGGTCCTAATCACGTCCTGAAATTAGCAAATGAGGTCCCGCAATTAGCAAAGGAGCCCGCAATTAGCGCCTGTTGGAAGATAAGCAATAGGCATATGACATATAGTTAAATTTGCTCCATAGCAGCTAACATATAAAATGGAATAAACACTGAAGTATGGCTTACCCCAGGGGATTATAATTATCCCTCAGAAAGGGTGTTTGTAAGAGTCTTGGGGACGGTCTGATGACTGAATCTGCTGGTTTGGAGATGTAGAACTGGGAAAATAAAGAGATGAGCCATACAGAATCTCAATGGAGCAACAACACATATCTATAAAGAGAAGAAGCTATAATCCACATAAACATAAAATGATAAATCTTACTTCTTCAAGTATGTGTTTCCTTTTGTTGGCAAAGGAGATAACGTCAATAGTGTTGTAAGCCAATACAATGGGCCACACGAGAAAAATATTTACAAATGCTGGAATTGACTAATTTACTATATCAAAATGCCTAAAGAAAGACGTAATTAGAAGTATGGGGAAAAGAAACTGGTTAGAATTACAAGTGCATATATAAATATAAATAAATTGATAATACACCAAAATATATTAGAGGTGTACTGCTTTTATATATATTAGGGTGGAGTTGGAGCCACAGCAACAGTAACCCCAACATTGTCACTGGTACTGCTGCTGTCGTATTTCAGCTTTCTTTTAGAAGAACCTCTGACATTTCTTTTTATAACTCCAGAAGTTAATAAAATTCCAGATGTTGATGGAATACCAGATGTTGAGGGAATGTCTGATGTTTCAGAAAATGTCAGATGTTCAAGATTCTAAGAACTACTTCACCATTCCTGTGATGTTTATTAACAGACGCAGACATCTGTACTTCGCTTGCCACTCTTCCGCTTCCAGATGTTCAGGAATTTGCACAAACAGCTACAAATGATCTGTTCGGAAACTTATCAGAGGAGGTTTTGCAGAAACTGGGGACTGGGAAGGGGGGTGTTATCGGTTAATAGGTGTTCATCATACCACACCACATTTACCTTTGCGTGGCTTTCCTTCCTTATCCAAAGGTGGTGGTGGTTGAGGTGTTTCATCATCGTCATCTGCAACAGCTGCAACTTGAGGAACAAGCTCATCCTCTTCCTGCTTTGCAACAGGTTTCCCTAGGTCTACCCACTTTCTATATTTCGACAGTAAAGCGGGAATTTCGAAAATTCTTGATCATATTTTCCTCACGGTTGAAGGGGATATATTCCCATGCTTTCAAATCACTCTTTATATCTGCCTTACTTAAGCCTTTATTCCAATGCAACTGAGATTATTTAAAATTGTTTCTTTACATGGCTTTGATGGGAATGCCAGACGATCGAATCCAATTGCTCATCTGCTCAGCCCAATATGTCTTTAATGGGCCAAACACGGCAATATTTAAGGGCTGCAATTTTGAGGTTGTGTGCGATGGCAGCTTTAGGATGGAAATATTTTCGGTTCAAGTTTTAATTGCAGGTCCCT
>JABUQX010123344.1:15000-35000 GCA_015478945.1 Trachelipus rathkii
ACTACTACTTATCTCTTGCCAGGAATGCTAATGCATGCCTCAGAGAAGGTCGTGATCGCCGTAAACGACCTTCTATCTTTCAGCGGAAATGTTTGAATCGGCCAGGTACCTTGGAATGTCCCGAGAATAAGTAACGAAAAAAAAGCAAGATAAATTATGGATGCATTTACCAAGCATGCTAAATTTGATTTAAATGGCTGAAACAAAAATGAAAGGGAAACGGTGAAAATGAGTGTTGTGAGGTGTAAAATGTTTGTGTGCTGGGGTGAATGGAAAAGAATAGGAGAGGGGAGAAGGGTTGCACGATGAGTGACTTGTGGTACAGAGCCATGGTAGACTTTGTGTGAGTACTAGAATTCTAAATGGTTAAATTTAAGTTTGAAAGGTCAAGGTATGTGTGGTCGACGTATGGTCCATCTGAGGAAATGTTGAAGAGAGCGATTTTTGGGAATAATCTGAATGATGTTTTGGATGAGGTCAGTAGGAGCTTAGATTGATGGTTTGGGAGACCATATGGTTAGTCAGGTGATCAAAAAGGGGATGGTATAACAGGTGGTTTTGGTGTGTCGGGAGAAAATGAGAATGGTAGGAAGGTGATTGATTTCTGTGAGGAGAGAGGTATGTTTGTAAGTACTTTCTTTAAACACAAGACTATCCATAAGTATACATACTAGAGTTGGTGTAGGTAGAGAGGTATCAAGTGAAAGTATGATTGATTTTTGTGTTGGTGAAGGAGATGGTGAAGTTATATGTTGGATGTTAAATCAGTGGGGATTAGGAATGGGGTTATCGGATCTTTATGTTGTTCTATGTAAAATTAAGTTAGTGGGGGCTTGGATGGAGAGGAAGGTGATACGGAAGGAAATGGGTAGAATTAAGAGTGAGAAGTCAAGTGAACAAGGTAATAAGGATAAGTATCTAAGAGCGCTCGCAAGTAAATCATTTGAATGTGAACAGTTGAAACTGAACAAAAATCTGAAAGAACAAATAGGCGATTGTTAGCGGTGCAAAGGAAGTATGTAAATGTGCTAAAGTAGGAAGTAAGAATGTTAACAGTGAGTGGTGGAATTAAGAGGTGATGCAAGCGGTTAAAAGTAAAAAAAATGTGTGGTTGAATGTACTAAAAGCCAATGATGGTTTCAAAAGAAAGATGTTTGGAATTATATAAGGAGGGAAAAAGAAATACTTAAAGGTGCATACGTAGGAGAAAAGAAGAGGTAAATGAACAGTTTGGAAGGAGGATGAATTGGGACTTAAAAGGGAATAGGAAGCTCTTCTGGAAGGAAGCGCGAAAGGTTAAGAATGAGAATAAAGTAAATCTGTTTAGAATAATGAATAGGGATAGTTGCTTTCATGGTAACTGATGAAGTGGGTGTGAGGGGAGTGTGGAAAGAACACTTCGAGAATCTAGATAATATTGGCAGTAATGAAGAGGTGATAGTGAATGTGTGTGGGTTTGATGGTACAAGAAGGAATAGGTATTTTGGGGATGAGGTAATTAGTAGAGTGAGAAAGTTGAAAAATGGTAAATCTGCAGGTATAGATGAAATTACTGGTGAAATGATCAAGAACGGAGGCGAGATGGTGATTGATTGGATTTGGAAGTTGTGTAATAAAGCGTTTATGGAGGGTATAGTTCCGAGGGATTGGAGGAGAGAGTGGTAATATTACCCTTATATAAGGTGGGGAGATAAGGGGAACTGTAGAATTATAGGAGAATTGGTTATTGGAGTGTTGTGTGTTGTAGGGAAGCCATATGCTGGTATTTTGGTCCGAAAATGTGTTGAGTGACTGAAGGACTGATTGGTGAAGAACAAAAGGTGCGTTTAGAAGTGGAGGATGTGTGGATCAAATCTTTACATTGAAACAAATGATTTGAAAATGAGGGAGAAAGGAAGATTAATTGTATTTAGGTTTCATGGATTTGCAACAGCGTACGATAGGATTAATACTGAAGCTCTATAGCGGTGGGTGTTGGTGGTAGGCTTCTGAATGGAATCAAAAAGTATGTGTGATAGTGAAGCGTGTGTAAATAAATGGTGTCAAAATTGTTGGTTTTACTTTATTTCCTAGCGGAGTGAGGCAGGGGTTGTGTTATGTCTCCTTGGTTGTTCAGTAACTGGCATATGGATGGGGTTATGAAAGAATTAGAGATGTGGTGGCAGGAAATCTTGTTTAGAATGATGGAGAATGGAGGAGGTGAGTGGGAGGGTGCACTACCTATTATATGCGGATGGTTGGGTTTTGTGTGGTGAATCTGAGAGAGTTTACTTGAGAGGGTTGGTAGAGAGATTTGGCAGGGTGTATAAAAGGAGGGGGTTTGAAAGTAAAGCGCTATAGGTTGTGAAGGAGAACAGTCCTCGATGTGAAGTTATGTTAGATGGTGAGCAAGCAGAATAAGCATCTGAGTTAGTTTAAATTTTCGGGATATATGTTGGATGAAAAGGGAACGGATGATACATGAGTGTAGTAGGAAAGTTGAATGGCTTGGGAAGGTGGCTGGTGCAGTTCAAGTCGTTGGTGGATGTAAAAGGGGAGTACGTTGAGATGGTAGGATCTTACAGCCAGAGGTATGTTGTTACCCCTGTTAATGTATCTAGTAGTGAGACTATGGTGCAAGGAATAAGAGGTATAGATCCTGCAAAGTTCAATGTGTTCAGATGGACAATCTTAGTGGCGTGTTAGGTGTGAAGAATTGATAAATGAGAATAGACGTATTAGAGAGGATATGTGGTGTGAAGAATTAAATCAGGAGAATAAATGAATGTTCAGATGTGCAGTCATTTAAGTTAGATGGTGAGTGATTGGATTAGAGGAGAGCAGTATAGTGGTGGAATCATCCGGCTGGGAGACCAAAGAAAGTAGTTGGGTCGAAGTAGGGAGATGTCTGAAGGAAGTACTGTACAGGAGTTTTGCGGAGGCGAAGAAAGGTGCGTAATAGGAGTGAATGGCGGGGTTTTTGAGGGGTGTAGTTTGTGGCTCACTGGGCCAGGGATTAGAACCTACACCGGGCGATATGCCATAGTGTGAGGGTCCGTCGCAGTCCCGTGAAGCTCTAGATTGAATTTTCACGGCTGCGAGCAGTTCTAATTAACACCGATTTCGACTTGCATACATGATAACTACTACTTTTCTGTTTCCGAGTGCATGTCATGTGCCTTACCCCAGTCTTGAAAAAAAGGAAGATGTTACTAGGCCCTGCTGCTCTATATATATATATATATATATATATATATATACTATATATATAACCACTAACTATATATATATATACTCACTCTTACTCTACTCTCTATATATATATACTTATATATATATATATACTATATATATATAAAAACTCGACTGCGAACGCATTGGTGGCGCTGGTTTGGGATAGCCGGCGTTAAAGTTCGATTTCCTGTGGTCCCCACGTGTTACCCCTGCATAGGGGGATAAAACACGTTAAAAGGAGTAGTTTATATATATATATATATATATATATATATATATATATATATATATATATATATATATATATATATATATATATATATATATATATATATATATATATATATGCTATATTTATATAACTCATAACTATATATATAATATACGTATATATAATATATGCTATATATCTTAACCATATATATATATATATATATATATATATATAACATATATAACACTATATATAGCATATATATATATATATATATATATATATAACTCTTTATATACATAACTATATATATATATATATATATATATATATATTGTAATTTTTTTTATTAAGGTATGATTTTATTTTTATTTTAACAGAAATCCTTAAGTCCTCCACTACCTGGAGACTTGGCAGTTAGTTTCTATCTTCAAGGTCACAAGCTGGTTCTTGCTGTTTACCACTTGTCTAATGCTGCAGGAACTGTGAAATTTGATAGTATACAAGCAGAGTGTGCTGTTCCCTGGCTTAATCCTGTTCTAGTTTCTTTTACAACTGCTCTTCATATTGCTCATCAACTCAGAGACAAAGTAAGATTATAAAGTTAAACATCATATTGCTTTAATCTAATACAGCAAATTTGTTAAGAACTGTAGTAGACTTTTATAAAAAAAATGGTAATTAGATTTTTAATATAGTATATTTTGCTGATTACATTAGAAGAAATGAACGTATTTTTGATTCTTTGAACAATGGAATTCATGTAAGAAGTTTATATGAATCTCTTAAAAATCATTTATTTGACTTTCCAAGGACCATATTTAAGTTAAATTTTCTTCTGCAGAGTATCAGTATTATTCATTACCTTTGTTTTCTTTATTTCAAAACAAATTCCCATTTAGGAACAAGTAAAAAAGCTTGATAGGAAAAAGATCATTACCTAAATGGAAGGAAAAAAAAAGTGTGTTCATAAGATTGTGGAAGGTAAAAAAAGTAAATGGAATTAATGTGGGTTAAATAAATTTGGGTTCAGATATTAAATTTGTAGTGAAAAGTTGGAAAATACCGTTACTGGCACTACATATATTATGTATTCTAAAGGGTTGAAGAGGTGTTATAATTTTTGACCTAATGTTGAGTGGTATGTGTTTTTTTTTTTTTTGTAACTAATCTGAGGATTATTTACCTCAGAGAGAGAATCAGAGGTATCCTAAATAAAAAAACTTAATTCATTTCCCTATTGTGTGAAGTAGTAGACACTTCTTTTTTTCTGTTAGTAGAAAACTTTTTTTTTCCCTTTGACAGTAGATAGGGGAATGCTTTGGAAGAAACATACTTTTATATAAGGAAGAAAAATGTGACCACTATGTCGAGTTACAAATCTTAACTAATTTATCTTTTTCTGTGCAGTACTATTATATGACTCCATTAGTTTTATTGCATTTTATGTTTAGAAAAAAATACTTCAATTATTATTATTATTTTTATTAATGATGTAACAGCATCTGCCTCCTGCACGATGTCCTGACTTTTCAAAAAGCTCTGGTCCGGCTGGATATCATTTTCAATATCCGACCCCAACCAGTTGGAACTTCCTGTAAAAAATTAATTATTTTTTTCCTTAAAAATCAGAATATTTAGTTTCACACAGAATGATCCTTTATTAGCTTTAGAAATGTTGGCTTTAATTTCACACATAATTTCAGGAATTAGGGGTTTATAGCGCTCTACATATTATAGTTGATGTAAAATTATGAGGTTTTTCTTTATTGTTACCGAAAGATTTTTTTAAATATCTTAGATTTTTAAATTTTAAAATGTATCTAATATTGAAATTTATATATCTTTAAAATCTTAATAATTTTTTTTTGCAGTGAATACGTTTTTTATAGTTATGTAAAAGATTTTTATCTTTAAAAATACAAAGAAATTTACTAAGTATTCAAGATATTGTGATGTACAAATATTAAGAAAACAAAAAAGAAAAACGATAAATTTAAAGGACAGGTTCAATATTTCAGTAAAAAATTGTAATAATTTAAAATTTCCACTAATTGTGTTTATAAAATTCATCAAGTTTTTAACGAATTTTTCAGAGTAGATATAATTGGTCGAGTTTCAAAACTTCAATTTGAATCCATTTTCTGTATAACCGCTTGACATTTGTCCCAATATGAATTGATTGTCCATTTTGAGTGCTCTATCTCGGAAAAATAAACAAATAAACTACAGAATTTAAATGTATACTAGATAAAAGCTAAAAATTTATATTTCCTTATCTCCTCTATGTCATATCCAAAAATAAGAAAATATATATGTGTAGATTTTTTTTACATTATCTTTAAGAGGGTGAAAATTGGCAAAACTGAAAATTCTCTTTAGATAAATTTTTATTTTGCAGTTCGTCGATTTTTATAAAATTTTCAAAGTAGATTGAATTGAACGAGTTTCATATCGTTCATTGATAATATTTTTTTATATGCCCAACAATTTGACCTGTGGAAAGTTGGAACGTCATTGTCCTGGCTGTTTCAAATTGAACATGGCGTACCCAAAGTTAAAATGATTGGGTATGCAGAAAAATGCCTAAATTAAAGTTGTGTAACTTGTTAAACTTGTTAAACTCTATTTACTCAGATAATTTCATTTTAAAAAAACGGAAGAATTTAAAAAAAAATTTATCAAATTTCATTTTGTCCAAAATTTTCTAAACTGTCTGAAAAATTGTAAAAAATCTGTTTGATTTTCTTACTTTTGGTTACTGTTTAAAGAAGGCATAAATCTAATACATTTATTTCAGTTTTGTAACTCGCACAATTCCATCAATACCAAAAATTTTATAAAAATTAGATGAATAGAAAAATCTTGGGAGCAAATTTTTAGTTAAGATAATAGTTTGAGTTTAACAATATATTTATAAAAATTGCAATTTTTACTGTTTAATTAATAAAACAAAAGATTCTTAATTATAACTGATTGTTAGTTAATTACAGTTATTTATTATTTTTTTTTAAATATTGGAGAATGAATATTATGACAAATTATCAATAGTTTAAGATTCATAAAATGTGGTGAATTCTATTTTTTTTTTAGCTGTAGATGTTGCTAGCTTGGTTAAACATACGAGGTGCTACCCAACAGGTCGAAGAATTTGACTGTAAAAAAAATGTTGCTTACCGTACATCCTAGTTTCCATCGGCTCCTTCGAAATAGTTTTTACCTTAATTCCATGCATCCCTGGACGTTATCAAGCGTGAGTACTTTGAAAACCTCCTGCGATTCTGCCTGGATCTCCTCAATCATGTTAAAACGACGCCATTTCATCAGTAATTTCATTTTTGGGAATAAGAAAAAGTCACAGGAGGGTCAGGCGAATAATGTTTTTAGAAGTCAGGAATTTTCGAACATGTGATGTGTGAGCTGGTGCATTGTAATGGTAGAGAAACCAATTGTTGCTCTTCCACTTGTTTGGACGTTTGGCCCGAATGCCCTCCCGCAGCCGCTTCAAAACCTCACAGTAAAGCTTACCATTGACGGTTGGATCAGGAGATAAGAATTCCTTGTGGACAATCCCATGAATGTCGGGAAAAAAATAATCAGCATGGACTTGACAGAGCTGCGAGCTTGACGCGTTTTTTTTTCAGCCGCGGCGAATTTGGCCATTTCCACTGCGACGACGGCTGCTTCGTTTCAGGATCATAACCGTAAACCAATGATTTATCACTAGTTTTGACACTGGAGATGCAGTTGGTTAAATTATCTCTTGACTTGTTGTTTGAGTTTCGTACAGACAGATACACAAATTTCGCTGAGATATGTGTCATGTTCGAAACGTCCTATAAAATGAGTTGAACAGTCCTGCATGACTGTCCTACTATCTCACAAGCATTGTGGATACCATAAATAGGTTTTGCTATTGCTCATGGCATTAACTCCAAAGATTTCCTGTGACATACGATGGGATTCTGCAAGTTTTTTTTAAGAGAGACAAAATTTAATGCAGTTCCTTTGCTCGTTAAAATCCGTTATATCGGGTAAAAAAAAAAACGCCAAATCAATGAAACCTACACTTACAAAATCGCACAAAATATAAAAGCGTGTACTTGCAGCTGCGTGGCTGTTGGCACACTGATTCACAAAGCATGCTGGTCGCTACATCTAGTGGCAGAAGGGCATACTACACAGTTCGCCCGGACTGATCAAATTCTCCGAACTTTTGGGTTTTTTTGGTGGAATCTCGTACTCTTCACTGAAAATATTAGATGGAGAAGGCCATAAGCATTTTCTTGCAAGGTCAAAAAGATTTGATTTTACTAAAGTTTCTTAAATTTTAGATATTTAATGACTATACTTGTAAACTAATAGCATACGCTCATAAGCATTTATAGTGAAAAGATAAACTTTTTAGGAGATAATTTGAAAGTTAGAATAATAGACAAGAGTGCTTTGGCCCCCCGGATATCCGGTCAGAGTAGATTTTTTTTTAGGCCAGATTAAACAGCCACTGTTCAAATTCAAGGCCAGAGTTACAACACTAATTATTATTATTATTATTATTATTATTATTATTATTATTATTATTATTATTATTATTGTTTGTGTGTGTGTGTGTTTGTGTGTGTTAATCTTCTTTATTTTTTTCCTTCAATTTTCAGGTTTCAGTTTTTTCCCAATACAAAGATTTTACTCCAGATTCATGCAGTGTATCGACAATTTCATGTTAAAGATCTCGAACTTAGAAATTGAAATTACAAATTTAATTTACATTAAAAATTCTCATTTAAAAAGTTGTTAGTTGCTGGAATTTGAGTTATTCCCACAATGTAACTTTTGTAATTCCTATAGAGTATTCTCATTATTGTTGTGAATAATATATATATATATATATATATATATATATACTTTTTATATATATATATATATATATATATATATATATATATATATATATATATATATATATAATAAATATATACATATATATATATATATATATATATATATATATATATATATAACATATATATATATGCACAAATATATAACATATATAGCATAATATGCTAACTGCTGCTCTTATACTTTATATATACTCAACATAACAACCAACCAACAACAACTTAACCAGCATATATATATATGTATATACATATATATATATATATACTTAACTATATATATATATATATATGTATACTTTACTTTACTTTACTATACTCTAACATAACCTTTGCTTAACATATATATATAAATATATATATATATATATATATCTTTATATATATATATATATATATATATATATAACATAATATATATATATATATATATATATATATATATATATATATATATATATATATATATATATAAATATTATTTAATGCTTATAAATATAAAAATCTAACAAATTGATAGGGGATAGTTATAGGTTGAATTTTAATTTTTTATTTTCTTTTCTAATAGACTATGCAATAATTATAATTCTTAGGTAATAGGAATGATAGGTAGGGTCAGAAGAGGAGTTGAGAAGATAATTATTGAAAAATAGGAAAATTGGTAGGAGATAAGACAACCTAGAGGAACACTGCCACTATTGACGGAATGAAGTGGCCGCCCCATTTGAAAGCGAGGTAGACATGAATAAGCAAAGTAAAGAAGGACTTAGAGAACAGTGACGCATGCCATCCCCTATCAAACACTAAGTATGGCAAGTGTCACCACGTTCATATATGGCAGAATCCCATGCAAATCGTATGTATGGTATTCCTGAGAGGAGGAAGAAAGTTAAGGATTGCTAGATACGTCTAGGGTTGATTAGGAAGTTGAAGAGGTTAGTCTTTTCAGTTGGAGTATTGGCAATAGATCCATCAGAACGAAGATTTACAGAAGTTTTAAAGATATGGTTATGAGAGAAAGACCAAAGGAGGCAAGCGCACTTTCTTTTAGTGAAATGGTGCTTAATCCGTCAAGTATTACCGAAGCAACTATTCAATAATATAATGAAAATTAGCAAGAGTGGATCTTGGAAAATATGATTTAATTAAAGAAAGAATGAATTTGTTATCCCATCAGTGATTACGCTATCCACGATTTCGGTAGACATCGAAACTCCCTCAGAGTCAAAGCAGTTATTTCAAGGACATTTAATTTCAAAGGTACGCATAGTCCCCAATTACCCCTTTTAAGGTACCAGAAGATACGCTTAGGGCAGGGTGGTAATGATGAAGAGAAAGCATTAAAATTATGAGCTATAAGATTGTAATCAGTTAACAACCGGGACGGTAAAGTCATTTTATGGTTAGATGGACTAGTTGTGAAACATAGGTTAAGATTGTTTAATGATTGGATAGGACTCGGAAATGTGTAGGTTTCGTAATCAACTGATCCACAGATCCAGGAGGAGACTGAAGCATTCTTAAATCTAGTTAAGATTGGAGAATGCTTCAATCTCCTCCCAACCTCTTTACGTAAGAGTGGAGCCCAATCAATCAATGTTGTGTATTTTTTAAATTATCTAAATAGAGGACTTCAAGGGTCAGAAATATGTATAGCTTACCTAATCACCTGGTCCAGGTTGTTTAAAATAGAGAATGTTTCAGTCTCCTCCCAGCTTCTCTGCTTATGTTGTGGCATTGAAATTTTCTGATTAGAGGACCTTTATATTTGTTAGAAGGTATAAATCGTGAGAAACTCGATAAAAAGAGCATCTGGTTTCATATCCTGTTTTTAGAATTTAATTGATATCTGTAAAAGAAATTCTGATACCATGGTATCAGTGCATTCCTATTATTATAAATGTCACAAAGTTTAACTTTTTTGTAGCTTTTTGTTTTTACTGATTTTATATATTTTATTTTTATTCTAATTAAATTGTTATAAATATATAACTTATAAAATAAATTGTTTACCATAAATTCTCTCTCTCTCCAAAAAAAAAAAAAAAAAAAAAGAGTTATTATTATTTTATTTATATTCAAATTGTACCAGCCATGTCGTATGGGGGTTTGAAGTGATCCAATAGTAAAAGAATCTTTAAAAATAGGAAGATAGAGAAATTATTATTATTATTATTATTATTATTATTATTATTATTATTATTATTATTATTATTATTATTATTATTATTGAACACTGGCCTACCAACTCATGAACGGTTTGATATTCGTTCCTCTACCTGCGTGGATATCTCCTGCTCCATTTCCATCATAGACACCTATCTTTTGGAGAGGTCATCTTTTCTCTGTGGGAGTGACCATTATCCTATTTTTGTCACATCTTTTAGCTCCACCCTATTCGCAGCCCTCGTACGCACCCTGGAAATATGATCGCGCAAACTGGACTTTGTTCTAGCAGGCCACGGAAGTGCCTTTCCTCCCTTCGCTTAACACCTTTCCGACGCCAGTTGCGGCTTTCAAGTTTTTCCAGACTTCTATTCTTGGAGACTAGTATTCCTCGCTCGCGCAGTCTTGCATCTTTCTGGTACGCCGAAGATGGTCTTCGGGAGTGCTCAGGCCAGTCGAGAAAAACGAAGACTTTAAGAGATCGTACAAACTGTTACCATCCCAATCAAATCTGATCTTATTTAAGGCCGATGCTGCTCGATCTCGCCGCATTAACAGAAGGACCAGGAGACAATACTTTAGTTCTTAGTTTCTACCGTCGACTCATCCACTCCTTTGCCTTCCATTTATAAGGTTGTTCCGGAAAATCTCGCAAGCACCATTGATCCCCCAATCGTTCTTAAACGCGGCCCTGACGTGTCAGACGTCGAGTGCGGTTGCAGACGAATTGGGTACCACTTTGCGACTTGCTCCATTGAGTCTAGATACAAGGAACAATTCCGTTCTGATCGCATATTGATAGGTCCTCCGAACTTCTCGACCTCTTATCGATGACCATCCTTATAACCACCTTTTACGGAGGCGGAATTCCGGGAGGCCCTTGGGGCGTGCAAGGATGGAGCCGGATGGCGTCTCTTACCAGATGATACGCTAGCTCCACCCGTTCGCCTCAGCTTTTCTTCTCACCTTGTACAACCATCTGGTTGGAGAATATTTTTCTACCCGTTTGGCAAACTGCGAATCCGACTTTGGAAAAATCCGGGCTTTCTCTCTCCAGTTTGGTTTTAGGAAGCACCGCTCTGCTCTCGATCCGCTTCTACGCTTAGATCATGACATTCGAGTAGCCTTTTCAAATAATAAACAAGCTTGGCGGTTTTCTTTGACCTTGAGAGGGCGTATGATTCCATATGGAGATTGGGGGTCCTCCAAAAGCTTCATTCCTTTGGCATGCGAGGTCAGCTTTCCCTTTTTCTCCATAACCTGATGACCAACAGATTCTTTCAGGTACTATGCAACTCTACTCTCTAGAGTATTTCTCATGGAAGAGGGGGTGCCTCAGGGTTGTGTCCTCTCTGATCTTCTTCGCACTGGGATTTAATGATATGCTGTCCAATATCTCCCCGGTCCGATGCTCCCTTTATGTGGATGACCTGGCAATATACATCACTGGAACCAGGCTCTCATATATGGTGCGCCATCTTCCCTGGCTGACCATTGATAGAAGCTGTGCCACTTGAACGTTGCGATGCAAAAAGTGGCATTTTGTTCTCCATGCAAAAAAACTAGGGCTGTTCTTTCCCGCCGGATAAACCGACGGGATGGCCGGGAAGAGCTTCCCTCCATCGTTGGTTCCTTACCGCTCCCGTGTTACATTCGATACCCAGGTTAGGTTTTTGGGCATGATTTTTGATGTTCGATTGTCCTATCTTCCACATATCCAGAAACTGAAAACCAGCTGACACCGACTACTGAATCTTCGTCACCTCAATTCTACCACCTGGTGCGCTGACAGAGGGATTCGGTTCAGGCTTTATATTGCCTTGGTGAGATTAAGATTGGACTACGGATGTGCCATATATGGCCAGACTTCTCATTCTTACCTACGCCTCCTTGACCCCATCCAAAATGAGGGTCTCCGTATTGCGACGGGGGCTTTCCGTTCTTTACCTAAAAAGAGCCTGGAGGTGGAGGCTGGTGTTATGCCAGTCTCTGGGAAGGGAACACCTCATGTGTTCCCTATACGTTTGTCTACGAACTCCTTTACCCTCAGTTCTGACTTCCATTCTTGATACGGTGGCATTTCACCCGCCATTTTGGAAGGTTGTATCAGCGGTGGCTGATCTATTTGAATACCGGATTCCCCTTCGAGCTGTTTTGTCTTACTCGTATGATCATTACACCGATCCGTGGTTACATCCACCCCTCCCAGGCATGCACAAAGATTGTGGTCATTGTCTAAGTGACCGCCCTTCCCTCCTCAATGCCGTTTTCTCCTCCCACCAGGCGAGTCACGCAGCCTCGATAACTGTCTTTGCAGATGGCTCCAACACTAACGATGTTATAGGAACATCTGCTATATTTCCTGACCGCACTCTGTCCTATACTCTGCCTTCTTGCTCCTCTATCTTTACGGCAGAGTTGGTGGCACTGTTCTTGCAATTTCTTGGGTTCTTATTCTTGACGGAGCTGACCACGTTACTGTCTTTTCCGACTCTCAGAGTGTGCTTCTCTTAATTCAACAACTGTCCCCTAGGAATCCCTTGGTTTCCATCATACAAATTATCTTGTGCAGACTCAATGCCCGTCGGAAGGTTTCGCAGTTCTGTTGGGCTCCCTCTCACGTAAGGGTTGCGGGTAATGAGCACGCTGATAGGGCAGCGGTTCAGGCTGCGGCCTCTCGTAAATCCTGCAACTCGTACCTCCTTATGGGCCTTCTTTCCGCAACCGAGAATTATGCCTAATCAAAAGGGGTTCAGGTCCTGCTGGCAGGCCTGTTGGAGTGAGGATCTGCGGAGTGCTAGACTCCGCTTAGTGAAGCCCCTTGTAAATAGTTGATCTCTTCCTATTCGCCTGTGCCGATAACGGGAGGTGATACTGATTACTGACACAACTCAGAATCGGCCACACTCGTTTAACATGGGTACTTCATGTCGAGGGACCCTCTTTCTTCTTGTTCCGTTACTTGCCTGTCCATATGCCTTCTCTCGCCTCTCTCCAGACATTCTGATTGACTGTCCGCTTTGGTGTACCGAGGTCGGATTAGGTACTTCCTCTAGTCGCCCTCCATGTCCTCACTAGAATCATCGACTTTCCCTCCATTCTTGCTGAATCTCCGCTCTTTCATTCAGACATCCTTTTTGCATCTTTACGGGAACTGAATTTACTTCATCTGTTGTAATTAGTTTCCGTTGACGCCCCATTTCGTTATGTCTAAGTGCAGACCCTAGTGTTACTTTCACTAGTATAGCCGCTTCACGGTGAGCAGCGTCTACCCCTATACAGAAATTCAAAAAAATTATTATTATTATTATTATTATTATCATCATTATTATTATTATTATTATTATTATTATTAATTATTAATTATTATTATATTATTATTATTATTACTATTATTATTATTATTATTATTATTATTATTATTAACTAACCCGATTAAAAGGCCAGAGAGTACGCTTTGGGCAGAGTGGAGATGTTAGAAAGAAAGTACTATATAAATATAAGCAACAAGATTGTGGTCAGAGTTGCCGATAGGAGAGAAAATTTTGTATTTATGACAAGGGGTAGTGGTGAAAAAAGGTCAAGTGTGTTTAAGAAATAGTAAGGGCGATCTGGAGTACGTACAGGTTCCTAATCAACTGTTTTAAATCATTAAGAACACTTAATAATTTAGTTTCCTCCTCACCTGTATCAGTATGAGAATAGCCCAGCCTAATTAGTGTGATATATGTTGAAATTCCATAAATAGAGGACCACAGCATTTGGATGAGATGTAGCAGTCTCGTGAGAGGTAAGATATTCACAAAAGAAGTATAAAATCTCTTCCATTAAGAAAGCAGTAACAGAAACACAAGGTAATGGTAATGATAGGAAGACATATTTTAAGTTGTAGAACATCGAAATTAGGAGGTTAAAGGTTTTTTTTTTTTTTGAGACGGTCTTAAAGGAATGTAATGGAATGATAGGAAGACATATTTTAAGCTGTAGAACATCGAAATTAAAAGATTCAAGGGTTTTTTTTTTTTGAGACGGTCTTAAAGGAATGTCAGTGTTTTTATAGGCACAGCCTTCCTTCCCTCTTCAGACGGAAATCATAAAATAAATTATAATTAGATACATTTAGGTTACTAGAGAAGGAATCCTTGGCTCACTGCATTAGTCGTGTTTTGACAGCGAGAGTGAAAGGTGGTGTATTATATCTAGTTGTCGAGTTATATACGTTCTACTGTTCTACTTCAGTGTTATAGAACTGTGTGTTAATGCTGAGCACCACTCCCTTTTCCACCATGACCACGCGAACTATCTATTCAATAAATCACAACACCCACAGACAAACTCAACAAACAAATAATAATAATAAATAAATAAATAAAAAATAAAGTAAAATAATTTTTTAGCCCAAACTAATAAGCGTTTAAATATATTTAAAAAAGTTCAAATACGTTAAGAATCAATATTAATTGAAAAATAAAACAAAACGCAAACAAACCTACACTACACTGGATCAAATGCATGGTGGTAAGCTATTAACTAATAAGGGAAGAACGTAGCTCATCCAAAACGATGAGATTATCCCCACTAGGCATATATATAGTGTTAGGCTACTGCATCCATTTGCGATCGAGTGTCCAACGGTTCGTCCTTTTCGAGCTCATCTTCATATTCTTCTTGCACTGGAAAAGGCTCTCCTTTATTCACACACCATAAACACCATTACAGATAACACTTCTTTTTCTTTTTAAAACAAAAAAATTGCATCGACACAGCTAGCCTCGGAATAGCACACACCTGAAATGGGAAGATGAGGAAACTGTATTCAGGTTTTATGGACTAATATCAACAGGCGTGTGACAGGATTAATATGGAAGCTATGTGGTAGGTGTTAATGATATGTAGTGTTAGTGGGGGGTTCTGAATGGAATTAAAAGCATGAATGAAGCGTGTGTTAGAATAAATGAAGCTGAGAGTGAATGGTTTAATAGTGGAATGAGGCAGGGATATGCTGTCTCTATGGCTATTTAATTTATATATGGATGGGGCTATGAAAGAATTCAATGTAGGTTGGCAGGGTAGGGTGTTAGACTGTTGGAAAATGAGAGAAAGTTGAGGGTATCTTGCTTATACGCAGATGATTTGGTTTTATGTGGTGAACCTGAAGAAATTTAAGAAGTTTAATAGATAGATTTGGCAGTGTATATAAAATTAGGTGTCTGAAGGTAAATAATGTGGATGAGAGCAAGGTGATTGTAGTAGGCGAAGAGAGTCCAAAGTGTCAAATCATGCTGGATGGTAGGTAACAACTGTAACAAGTATCTGAGTTTAAATATTCAGGATATATGGTAGATGAAAATGGATCGGAAGATGCTGCGTGTAGTAAGAAAGTTAAGTTATGAGTGGTAAAATATCGAGTGTGGCTGGTACAGATTAATGGGGACTAAGTTTTGAGTGTGCTATGGTTTTGCATGAGGGTGTGTTGTTATCAGCTGTTATAGATCAAAGGTGCAGTCTGTTCAAATGGATAATCTTCGGTTCTTGTTAGGTGTGATAAAAATTGATAAAATGAGGAATGATCGAATGCATTATAGGGATTTGTGTGATGTGGCGAAAGCAGTAAATGAGAGAATAAATGAGTGCACTAAGGTGGTTTGGTCATTTGGAATAGATAGATGGTAGTGAGTTGGTAAAGAGGGTGTATAAAGAAGTGTGTGTAGGAAGGTGATCGATTGGGAGACCAGAGAAAAGGTAGATTGAGTCAGTAAGAGATTGTCTGAAGAAAAGGATATGAACTTAGCACAAATATAGCAGAATGGTGCATCATAGAAATGAATAACGTGGCTTTGCGAAGGAGCATGATTGCGGGCCTGGCCCAGGTGATGAACCCCGCCATTGAACAGATGCCACAGTGGATAAAGCTTCAGGGTGGATTTTCGCCGTGATAGTCTCGCACTTAAGGGTATGACGGGAGGTTGTGGGGGAACATTTATCTAGGTCATGATCTCCTTATCTATTATATTTCCTGTGCAGGTTTACACACCACACCCCCATTCCTGCGGATCCGAGGGAAGGCTGATATATATATATATATATATATTATATATATAGTATTATATATATATATAATAATATAATATATATATATAAATATATAATATATATTATATATATATTATAGCTATATAATACTATATATTATATATATACTATATATATATATATATTATATATATTAATATATATATATAAATCTATATATATATAGTAAGTATATATAATATAATACTATATATATATAGTATATATATATCTAATATTATTATATATATAATATATATATATATATATAGGTATATATATATCATAGTATATATATATTATAATATACCCTATATGTTGTGGCGTCTGGTGCAGGAGGCTGTATCACCACTGAAGAATCCTAATGCAGCTTCAAGGGGAAGAAACGTTACTTATAAGTGACACGTTCACTCTCTCAACATCTAATATTCTGCGTCCATATATTTGGTCGTTCAGGACCAGAACCTAACACAATTTCAAATATATACTATATATATATATATATAATATTATATTAAATGTATATATATATATATATATATAAGTATATAATATATATATATAATATATATACGCTATATATATATAATATATCATAATATATATATAATAAATTATATATATATATATATATATAGTATAACGAAAACGCTCGTGGCGTAGGAGGTTGACTAGCCGACTTCTCATGCGAGAGGAGGCTGGTTTCAATCCTCCGCGCAGCAGTGGAGTTTTATTTTCCTGGGGCAAGAATTAAAATTCGACTGCGAACACGTTGGTGGCGCGGTCTAGGGATAGCCTGCCTTAAAAAGTTCGATTTCCTGGTGTCCCCCCCCTGTACCTCCGGAAAGGGATGACACCATCTTAAAAGGAAGATATATATATATTAATAATTAGTATATCATACAGATGTTATAGTATTATATAAGTATATATATTATATATATATAGTATATATAATAGTATATAATAATATAAAATACGTATATATATAATATATTATACTATATACCTATATATATATATCAGAGCTGGGCGTCTGCGCCTATACTATAACAATTTTGTAGGCGCATAAGGCGATATGCGCAACAACTTTTTCAAAAGGCGGACTAAAGAAAGGGCGCACAGCCAATTCTTGCGCTATAGCCGCGCATATGAACAGGAACAAAGCATTCTTTTTTACCCTTAAAAGTTAGAACTTAGAAGCGTGGCAAACTTGTATCATTCTAAAAACCAGTATAAATTTTATATTAGTTATATATAAATATATATAATATATATATTATAACATTATATATATATATATAACGTATATATAATATTATATATATATTATATATAGATATAATATATATATATATATAACGATATATATATATATATATATATATATATATTATATATATATATATATACCTATTATATTAATATATATATATATATATATATATATAGATATAATATATATGTTTAACTATATTATTATATATATATATATATATATATATATATATTTATTTATTATATATATATATATAATATATAATATAATATATATAATATATATATATAACTAGTTCAGTAATTCTTAACTACAAATAAATTCTGGACACATAGAGACATTTAGGAGAAGAGCGACGTGTAGATATTAGTTTACGGTTTTAATTTACAAAATTTAATAAATGTGTTTTTCTATCCTTATATAAAGCATGCTTTTATTGGTCGCACTAAGAAGTTTTACTATTGCAAATAAATTTAGCCAAACAGCCCACCGGCCGGCGAAGAGTCGCAGGCGCAAGGCGCATGGGCGCAAAGGCGAATAGGCGCTGATGTGACAAAAAAGTAATAGGCCGCATAAAAGGCGCTATGGCGCACTAGGTCCGGCGCGCATAGGCGTCAAAAAAATTATACGGCGCTCCCAGCTCGGAATATATATATATATAGTATATATTATAATATATATAATATATATATATATACTAATATATATTATATATATATATATATTAATATATAGTATAATATAATTATATATAATATACTATATATATATTAATATATTATATCATTATATATACTATATATTAGTTATATATATTAGATGTTCCAACCTTCGTAGGTGAAAAATACTGTGTTCATACTTGCAACTTAAATAATGTTATATTTTATATTTCAAATTTTTACTACCCTATAGATTGGTTACAGGCTGCATTTATTTGATCTATCTAATTTTTGGGTGGACTTTAAAGATGGATAGATCAGTTATTATTCGAACAGGCAAGATGACATTTGCATTGCACCCTGACATGCCCATGGACTATAAACTGAAGAAGGATCAGTCTCTCAAAGCCATTTGTTCAGCAGTTAAAGCTTCTTAAAGTATGAGGGAATTGATCGCGACAACATTTATGAGATGCTCTGAGACCAAATTGTGGAAAATATACTGTTTTATGAGCTTTGATTGTGCCATTATTTTATTACTGCATAAATTGAGCAAGAACAAGTTTTACCATTGTGTTATCTTGTGTTATGGGCAACAACAATTTGACAAACTTGACGAGTTTTTCTTTTTTGTAATGGTAGAGAAAAAAAGCCATTTACGTAAGCAGCTCTGGAGCCCTAACCAAACTACCTATTAGGCTGAAACTTTGCAGGCCTCCATGTAGGAGCCATATGTAACACTCTCTAAAAATTTTAACAAAATTGAAGAGGGGCGAGCTGATTCCAGAAGAAATAATAAAAAAAATATAGTAATATATATCGTAAATGAAAACCTTACTCCTAGGGAATAACAGTAAAATATCTAATGCATGGCTCCTGTTAGCCTCAACTTAAAACTTCCGAATTTCAGTGTTTTGTTTATTTTTTTAATGATGCGGTCCTATTTCTTTAATATTACAGAAATATAAATAAATTAAATTAATATAACTTATGGCCGCAAATATTGCAGTGTTAATAAAAATTATTACACATTACTATCTTTATTTAGAGATTAATTTTCAATAATATATTACTATTTACATCAAAATAAAAAACAAAATGTAAAATAAAAAAAATTTTTATATTTTTCAAGTCAAAATCAAACCAGCGCAAATAATGATCGGGTTACATTTTTATCCAAATATATTATGACGTTTGGCAGTCATACAGGAAGAGGTTTCAATAATTACACCAACATTCTGGGTCATAATCTATTTAACAGAATAATAAATACAATTAATAATAATAATAATAATAATAATAATAATAATAATAATAATAATAATAATAATAATAATAATAATAATAATAATAATAATAAATAATAATAAGCTTACAATAATACAGATAATAAGCTTACAATATAAGATATAAAAGTTATGCATAAAATATTCGTTTTCTCTTAATTATTAACAATTTCTATTGAGGGGAGACTATTATATAATTTTAATAATTTGTGC
>JABUQX010123345.1:12500-27780 GCA_015478945.1 Trachelipus rathkii
CGCACAATGAAATCCAAATTTCCTCCCCCCCCCCCCATAATTCAACCAGCCTACTTCAATTAAATATAAATGGAGTTAAAAATAAACATAAAGAGCTTCTCCACAACTTAAGTAAATACAACATACACATCCTACTAATATAAGAATCTAATCTCACACCAAACACTCGACTCTCAGAATTCCCCAATTACATAATTTTAAGACAAGAAAAAGCCCTACCAGAGCACGACCCATTCACCCTTGTACATAAAAACATCCAATTTTGCAATACCACAAATCACACTCAAAAACTAATGAACCATGACCAAATATCCACATACCAATCAATTGAAATAAAAATCAACAAGCTAATAAATTTCTATATCTCTCGCCCAACCTCTCAATTCTGCCACCGAGTTTATGTCCCAAACTTATCGCCCCTAACTCAATATAATAATCTGATAATGGTCTGGGACTTCAATGCCCACCACTTCACATGGCTCAACAAACACACACCCTCACCAAGAGGTGATACACTTATATACAAATTACACACACTTAGTATCCTCAACAGCAGAAACCAACCCACACAACAACCATTTCAATATAATTAGAACCCACATCCCCAGATATTTCCTTCTGCTCCCCACAAATCATAGTTATTGCAACTTGGCATACCCTTCACGCCCTATTCTCCTATCATAATCCAATATTACTTACTATCCAACATAAATATCTTATACACACATCCTATAAAAGAAGTTACATTAACCACAAAAAGAGCAAACTGGCAAGAGTTCACTGATTCCATAGAATTTGAACTGCAATCCTTCCAAACTAACTCCACAACTTTCGAAAAAGGG
Organism: Trachelipus rathkii; assembly: GCA_015478945.1. Taxonomy (NCBI): domain Eukaryota; kingdom Metazoa; phylum Arthropoda; class Malacostraca; order Isopoda; family Trachelipodidae; genus Trachelipus; species Trachelipus rathkii. Next base: position 13,343 of record JABUQX010123345.1, read on the forward strand.
ATACATCATCTCAATAAAATCATATTAAAAGCATTCAGAAAATACATACCCCAAGGTTACCGCAAACACTTCAATGCCAACTTTTCACCGGGAATAGATACTCTGATAAAAGAGAGAAACTCTCTCCGACAAATCAGACAACCAAATCAACATCAAATTAACTAAATTATAGACCTCAACAGCAGAATAAATAATTTAATAAACTCGAACCAGAACAAAAATTGGCAACAGTACACTTAAACACTAAACTCAACAAAAAATATACCAAGCAATAAAGAAAATCCACACTTCACATACACAACACCCACAAACCCACGAAGTCATATGTAAACAAAACAATAGAATCCTTAGCCCTAAAAACCAATGCAGTTCAATAACATTACTTTAAAATTAGCCATAAACCTACAACACCCACCAATAGACGAAAAACTAAATGGCCTAAAAAATTAAAGATTAACCAAGAAGCTTCCCATTCACTCCGCTCGAGGAACTTAACGTCATCAAAAACTCACAAGCAGAAGGTCCAGGCAAAATCTCAAACATCCACCCCAAACACCTCGGAACAAAATCCATAGCAGTACTAACGCAAATATTCAACACAACTTGAAAACACGCATACATAATCCCCATACTAAACCTAAAAATAAACCAATAGCCCAGCCTCCTATAGACCCATCTCATTACTATCTACAATATCTAAAGTTCTCGAAAGGTAAATCCTGACCAGAATCTCCCCTCTTATCCCCGTCTCAAATACACAACACTCTTTTAGATAAAAACACTCCACCACCACACTTCTAACCGATCTGACACAAAACTTCCTCACCGGTTTTAACCAAAACCTACCATCCTCCATCATTCTCCTAGTACCAATAGATATAAACAAGGTATTCGATACAGTTCCATGTGACCTGTTAATAGACAAAGTACAAAACGCTGGAATAAGCATCAATGACAAGAAAATAATAGCAAATATTTTGTCTAGTCTTACAGCTAGAGTCATGCAGGGATGCCACACCTCTCGAACATACAAATTATACAATGGAGTCTCACAGGGTGCCATATTATCACCAACACTATTTAATCTTTTCATTTATGACTTATCACAACCCATGTCTCCCTTTGTAAAAATCAGGAGTTACACAGACGACTTCACAATCACAGCTCAAAGTCCCTTCATAAATATAGCAAGACAAGAACCGACTAAATACAGATTTACAGCCCCTCCCCAAAATATCCTCTATCACACTACTAACACCTGACATAAAAAACAGTCTAACGCCCATCCAACAATTCTCCTCTCAAATAACAGATTCCCTCTTAATAAGCAATTCATCATCCTCGGCATGATTTTCGAATTCTCTCCCCACATAAACAACATCTCTAAAGCCACACATAAACTAAATGTAATGAAAGCGCTAACCGGAACAAATATTGGCCAACGCAAAGAGTCTATTACAATAGTCTTCAAACAACATCTCCGTCTTATTTTAAACTATGCATCCCCCGCTTTGGGCTCTCACAATATCAAGGACTAACATCCAAAAATTGGAAATCGTGAAAAACAGAGCTTTGAGAGTAATAACAGGCTGTCTCCCCCCTACTCCCATCCATCACTTACAAACAGAAATAAAATCACTTCTAATAAAGGCCCATCTTGACACGATAAGCTGCCAATTTTACAGCAAATTACTGTCGAGCGACCACCTCCTGGACCAAACGTTACAGAAGCTCTCGGCACCAAGAAATAAAAAGTTACATCAGCCACGCACTATTCTAACTTATACGATATGCTTCCCCCACCTCCACCCCCAGGCACGTCAATTATCAAACACATCCACTTAATACAAAGAGCGATCTCTGAATATAAACTCAACACGTACTTCAAATGCTTCCACCCGAAATATCATCCAAAGAACTTTCTTTGGATTGTCAAACCAGAATGATGATGGTGTTCCGTCTTCGCCCTGGGCACCACCCTTCTTCCCTTTAGGAATATAAAAATAGATTTCATAATGATCCTTCCCTTTACTGACAAAGATACCTCTCCCAAACAAACGACGACACAGAACACCTCTTACTAAACTACTCGGACTTGACAGACATCTGACGTAACTTTGACAAATTTCCCTTGACGTACCTGTGGGAACGGCCTGCTGTGGTGACACAATACCTCGTGATTGCCCGTTTCTCGTGGGAGGGGAGCGTTGGAACACAAAGTAAAAGAATATATATATATATATATATATATATATATATATATATATATAGTAAATATATAGTATATATATATATATATATATATATATATATATATATATATATATATATATATATATATATATATATATATATATATATACCATGTCGCGACGTGGGTGGTGTGTGTTGGTGTGACTACGAGAATCAACTCGATAAATCCAGCTCTGGAATGTTGGCCAAGAACCTCATGTTGAACCAGCATGCCATCCCGACAGATCTTCAAACCGCCGCAGCTCCCTCGGCCTCCTGCAGGAAGTGTGATCTCGGATCATCACCCAGCATCGTCTGGGCCCAGAGATTTCGTTTACACTACTCTCCACCTTTTTTTTTTTGAACTTGGGGTACGTAACCTGTGTAAGCGCCCCAAACTCTCATATTTGCCAGAGATATTGAATGAATCGCGGTTACAGAGCATTTACCTACCCCAAATGCAAACCCCGAGACCCTTCACACTAATCCCCAATCCCTGACCAGGAAACCTAATCCACGACCCCACCCTCAATCCCAAAGAACTGACCACACCCTCTCTACTGAGATTACACTCTAGAGTGCACACACACACACATATACACACACACAGGCGCACACATCGGGTCATATAGGCGCCTATAGACAATTTAATTTCACTCGGTATCCTTAACAACCGAAATCATACTACTCGCCGATCTTCTACATAACCAGAGAGCCCCACATCCCCTGATATCTCCTCTTCTGCTCCACCCAAATTCAAATCACTACAACGCAACGTGCCAAAATTTTCATGCTCTCTCCTAAGAAATAATCAAAATTCAACATGAACACCCCACATACACAATTTTAAAAATATATGAATATAAGCAAACTGACAAGCTTATACAGACCTCATTGAACTAGATTTACACTCTTTTAAAAGCCAATTTTACCTCTCTCAACAAAGCAATACAACACTTCAACAAAATAATCTTAAAAACATAAAAAAAACTATATCCATCATGGCTACCGCAAACAATTCAACACCCCAACTTTTCACAAGAAATCGATACAACTTATTAAGCAAAGAAACTCTCTCAGGCAAAATAAACAACAGAACGAACTGATAAGCCAATTAAACCAAATGAAAGATCTCAACAATAGAATAAACAATCTAATCAACTTAACTCAGAAAAAGAATTGGCAACATTATACACCCAAACACTAAACCATACAAAACTAACACTACAAAAATATTTCGTACAATAAAAAAATCCACACTCTCACACACGTCAACTACCACCAACTCGCAAAGCCGTATAAGTTATAAAAAATAAAATAAAATAAAAAAAATCCCCCCAGCCCCAAAAAAAACAAATGCAATATTCTTATGTCATACTAATCAAAGACAGCATGCAAAACCCACAAACCCCACTCAACAGACAATAATTAAACGGCTTAAAAGGTTGAAACCAACCAAGAAAACCCCATTCTGAATTCCCTTAGAAGTATTGAACATTATTAAAAACCTTAAAACATTCACTATCCGAGCAAGGAACCAATGCTATCACAGCCCAACGCAAATATTTAACGTTGCATGGCAAACTAATACTCTCCCACTACTTTGATCTACACATAATACCAATAATAAAATAAAAAAAAACAAATAATTTGAAAAATTAATACACCTTAGAATTCCCCCCCCCCCCCCTCTTTCCCTCTATCAGACTCACAACATGGTTTTCAACAAAGCACCTCTACTCACTACCCCTCAACCTATTTTAGCCCAATAAATTTTCACGGATTTTGCCAAACTCCTCCCCTCCCCTTTGACGTACTCTTGTTGTAGCAACAGACATCAACAGGCATTTATTTGATACAGTTCCCTGTCACCTTTTAATAGACAAAGTCTTAAACACAAACATAACCATCAAAGACAAAAAAATAATAGAAATTTCCTATCCGGTCATCCAATGACACCACTCCTCCCGTTCATACAAATTATATAATGGAGTTCCCAAGGAGCCATTCTTTCACCTACACTCTTTAACCTTTTATGCATGACCTCCCTCATCCCATTTCTCCTTCCATAAAAATTAATAGTTATGTTGATGATCTAACAATCACAGCTCAAAATCCCTCTACAAATATAACATGCAGAGAACTGCAACAGTGTATGAACTAAATGGAACAGTGACTAAGGACGAACGGAATGACTGCATCACCTCAAAAATCCAATATTTATTACATCACTCACCCCAGACAGAAGAGAATCTAACATTCACCCAGCAAATTTCTTATCAAACAATAGACTCCCTCTCAACAAACAACCCACCATTCTAGGTTTGTTTGACCTTGATACACATATGACATTCCCCCCCAAATCTATAATATCACTTCAAGAGCCACACATAAGTTAAATGCACTGAAAACATTAACTGGAACAAACTTTGCCAAACATAAAGAAACTCTCACATTAGAACTCACTCGGACAATGCATCCACAACCCTCCTCCTGAACTCCCACAATATTACAATCTAGTATTCAGCAATTAGAAACTGTTCAAAATAAAGCTGTCAGGATTAATAACAGTCTGGCTTCCCTCCACACCCATCCATCATCTACCAACTGAAACAAAAAACTTCTCCCTATAAAAGCTCATCTTTCTACAGTAAATCACTCTCAATAGATCCCCCCCTGCATCAAACATTACAACAAACACCTAGAGGGAAAAAACTCACGCCAGCATTATATTATTTTAATATATATACAAAAACTCTTCTTCCCTCTTTCCCCAATTCCAGATACTCCCATTACTAAACACATTCACACACAATTAACTTTTAAGAACGATCTCCGCATATCCAAATAATACCATACTTCAAACACGTCCACCAAAAATATCCCCTACGGAAAAACTTTGAACCGTCAAACCTGCGTAATGCTGTCCTGTCTCCGCTCTGGGAATCATCCCTCCCTTCAAGAATACAAATTTAGAATCAATAAAGCACCCTCCCCCACTGCCAAAGATGTTTTTCCCAGACTAGCGACGACACAGGACATCTCTTGCTAGACTGCCTTGATTTAACGAATATCAGACACAACTTCAACAGGTTTCTAACGGATCTCTGGACCTGCCCTGCTGTAGTGGCACAATATCTCGAGGCATTCAGTTTGTAGGAGGGGAGTGGGGCAGTTTAATATATATATATATTATTATTATATATATATATATATATATATATATATACATAAATATAGTATATATATATATATGAGAGAAAGAGAGAGTGAGAGAGAGAAATAGAGGACAGGAAAGTGAAGTGTACTCGAAGTGAAGTGAGCATATATATATATATATATATATATATATATATATATATATATATATATATATATATATATATATATATAAATATATATATATATATATATATATATATATATATATATATAACTTGGGCTTGTTTTAAAATAATGATTATAATTGAACGTCATTAAAGGCGAGCCTCATTGTATCTTATTTCCTTTCGTAGAAGAAAAAATAAAACTCGAAAAATTATCCTTAAAATAGTTATGAAGTCGCCCAGCCAATTATGAATTCCAAATTTCATGTGTAATGTCATACATAAAATTGAAGGTACAAAATGCATGACATAAACATTTGTCTACGGGAGCTCTGTGTGTAAAGTATATGTAAACTAAAAATTATTTCATCAACAACACAAACTTGTATTTAAAAAATGTATCTTCCACCTTTAAAACTGATTTGACATATAAAAATAAAAATTGCTACCTTAACATTTAATTTCTGTTTTTTTTTTTGTTTTTTTATTTTTTTTCATTACAAACATTTTACATGTTTCATGAAATTCTGAAACGGAACCATTTTTTTTGGGGGGGAAGGGGTATTTTCTCCATAGACAAATGTTATAAATCTGAACAATTTACGACTTCATAAGTTTTTTATTTTCAGGTTTATTTCTCCTTGTTTTATTAAGTTAATTCTTTAATGCAGTTCATTTCAAACATTTTATGTAATATCCGAGAAAATTTGGACCGGACGTCGATTTTAATAAGGACCTACAATTTTTCCTAATATCTTTTAAAATAACTTTAATTAAAGAAGAAATTTCAAATACAATATTATATACTAAATATATTGAATGTATAATAAAAAACGGTCTTCCTTATAATTTATTTATTTATTTATTTATTTATTTATTTATTTATTTGCAGTCAAAGAGAATTATTTAAATAATCTGGATAATTAAATCAACAATAAATACTTAAAATAGCTAAATAATTTATTCATAATCAAATTATTATTATTATTATTATTATTATTATTATTATTATTATTATTATTATTATTATTATTATTATTATTATTATTATTATTATTATCATTATCATAATAGCCACACCTTTAAAACACATAAATTATTATTATTAGATACATAAACAACACAAATGATACGTTTCACTCGAAAAGAAGAAGAAGAAAAGAAGTCACTGCCATTAGGTCGCATCTGACCGCCTGCCTGCTCATTTTGTTCCTTTGTATCAGACGTCATAACCTCTTCTTCATTAACCTCAAAATTAACCTGTCAAGGTCTTAGCAGAGCAGGAGCATATATATATATATATATATATATATATATATATACTGTTATTTAAAAGACCTGATTAGTTTTGATCTTTTGATTTTTGTGCTAGTATATGACATTAATACTGACGAGGATTTGACATGATCTCGTGTGAGGTTATCTGTTATGTTTTTATGACTCGTCAATTTTTTTTTTTTTTAAGACAGCAATGTGTTGCCAACAATGAATTTCAATGGTAACGGGCATGATTCAAAAGCTCGGAAAATATTTTAAATAATTATTTAAAAATCACATTTATATTAAATATTATTTAAAATATTTCGAACTTTTGAATCATGTCCGCTACCACCTAAATTCATTGTTATAGTATCATATACTAATTACACATATTAAAAAAAAAACAAAACAAAACTGATGGAGTCATAAAGCATAACAGGTCCTATATATTTTGAATCATGTCCGTCACCACTTCAATTCATTGTTATCATATACTAGCAACATATTAAAAAAAAACTGAATAACAGAGTCAGTAAAAACAACAGGGTATATATATATATATATATATATATATATATATATATATATATATATATATATATATATATATATATATATATATATATATATATATATATATATATATATATATATATATATATATATATATATATATATATATATATATACATTAAAAGGTATTCATATATTATCGCAAATAAAAAGGTATAATAAACTGAGTTTTAAATGCAAAGTAAAAATGTCATTTTTAATACTTAATAAAAATATAATTATTCCTTTTACATTACATTTCCGACGTATTTAAATGTTAATAATAGGTTTTGTTACGTTGTTTGATCCACGAGGTCCTACTTACCTTCCATGGATGAAATTTTAAATGAATTTCGGGTTAATTATTATGATTTTTATGATTTGATTTAAAATTTCAAGTTCGATGGTTGTCTGTCTCTGGATTTTTTTTTTGAGGGGGATGGATTTTGGAACAACGGATGGAAGCGGAAGGAGGAGGTTATTACCCAAAAGGTAATGAGGAAGAAAGCAATGGGAGAGAGAGAGAGAGAGAGAGAGAGAGAGAGAGAGAGAGAGAGAGAGAGAGAGAGAGAGAGAGCAAAAAATAATAGATATCAAGAATATTTTTATACTAAAATAGAACAAAATTATCCAAGCAGAGGAGAAATAGAACAAAAGAAAATTAAAACAAATGAAACGAGAGAGAGAGAGAGAGAGAGAGAGAGAGAGAGAGAGAGAGAGAGAGAGAGAGAGAGAGAGAGAGAAGAGGAATCTTGTAACAAACCAATGAATCGTGAATCGTTTTCCTCTCCTGCTTTTATTGCTAATCGTAAAGAACAAAAAGATAATCTAAAATCCATTTATTTTTTTCAGACTAATTATCTTAATTGTTACTGTTACACCTCGTAATTTGTTATAAATTATATTTATTTTAATCAGGTTCATTTTCCTACCCTTCCCCCAACCTCTGCAGCCCCAATCAACCCCCAAACTCTTTAAAAGATCATAGATATTTCCTCGTTTCTCTCCAATTTTTTTTCTTTCATACCAGACTAAATTTTCCAATACATATATACCGTATATATACAGTATATATATATATATATATGTTATATATATATATATAGATATATATATATATATATATATATATATATATATATATATATAGATATATATATATTATATTATATATATATATATATATATATATATATATATATATATATATATATATATATATATATATATATATATATATATATAGGACCTGCTATGTTTTACGACCCGTCAGTTTTTGCTTTTTTTTTGTTTTTTTTTTTTTTATTTATTTCTAGTATATTATCCTAACAGTCTCAATTTAAGGGGTGACGGACATGATTCAAAAATATATAGGACCAGTTACGTTTATGACTCCGTCAGTTTTATTTCTAGTTTTTTTTTTTAACCAAAGGAATACTCAAGGGTAAACCGCAAAGATGGCCGGAGTCGGAGTCTCGGCCTTCCGGGGAACGACAGGGTAGGACTATTTCCCCTCCGGGGAGGGTCTCCGAACCCCCGTTTCTGGTATTTGGGTGTCGCGGGGTTCCTCCGCCCCTCTCTACGGGGTTTGGAAAACGTCCCCTCTGTCCCCTGTCGGCTCGAGCCCCTATTTTTTTTTTTACATTTTTGTAATAAGCTTTACACGCTGATTCCAATATGTAATTGGTCTTTTCTTTAAGTGTACTTTTCGAGATATTTCATTTATGATTTTTTTTTTACATATTTGGTTTTTCTGTAAGTGTCGTACTTTTCGAGATATTTCATTTTTTAAATTTTATTGATATAATATGGGATTTTTAAATAATTATTTAAAATATTTGAACTTTTGAATCATGTCCATCACCACTGAAATTCACGTTAGTAATCATACATGCCATCATGTTAAAAAAATCAAAGACTGACGGAGCCTAAAACATAACAGGCCTATATATATATATATATATATATATATATATATATATTATATTATTAGGATAATTATAGAGTTATAGATATATATATATATATATATATATACGGTATATATATATATATATATATATATATATATATATATATATATATATATATATTGCGTGCATTGCTATTGTGAATAGGATTATTAAATGCCATGAAAAACAGAGGAATGTATGTTGTGGTTAATCGATGAGAAAGACACTCCCAAAAGGAAGGTTTGACTGTGAAGTTCACTGAAAAATGATTTGAAAACGGAGGAGAAAGAAATCTTATTTCTTAATTTTAAAACTCTACAAGTCTTCAATTGGATGTATACATTTAAAAGTTTGCAATTTTTTTTTTTTTTTACACTTTTTAGGAGGCATTATATATTGTTAGGTTTAGGTCATGTTAGATCAGGCGTTGAATTTCAGTTCTTAGAATTAAATTATAATGTATTAAAAATCTTATTCAGATAAATATTGGCGGAATCCTTTTTACCAGGACTGAGGAACCGGTTTATTATTTTACCGGTTTATTCGGTCCCAGCTCCGGTTACCTCCAGGTATAGTTCCTGCTCCATTTGCAGTTTTGGCACCATTAATTCAGGGTATATGAGGTTTGTGAAGTATAATGATATAATGGATGCTTGTTTCTAAACACAATGTTAGAATGTTGTTTGCTCCGGCTCCGGCTCCGGCTCCGGCTCCAGCTCCGGCTCCGATTACACCTAAAATCTTGCGGTTCAATAACTCGTCTATAGCCCTGCTTGTTACGTTATTTATCAATTCAACCGATTGGAAAACCAATTTTACCTTTACAGTTATTGCCTTCTCACTGAACTTGATGTATGAGTGTGCAAATTCGTCTAAAAACTACAAAACCAAAACAACGTAATTTGATATATAAATTGAAGGATAAATATTTTATAATCCTTGGTTGGGAAAGTTCTCTAAAAGATTCAAAATGAATGAATGACACAGACTAAATGACAAAACTGTAGGACGAAGTCAGTGACGCTTGAGATTATCTAAATAAATATCCAATTTTGGAGGGATATCAAGGCAGGGGAGAGGGTATCTTAGCTTAAGGTGTTCGGAGATGTTATTAGATTTTTATGTAGGTAAATTGAAGTGCAAGATGATACACATGAAAAAAGAAGCATTATTATTATTATTATTATTATTATTATTATTATTATTATTATTATTATTATTATTATTATTATTATTATTATTATTATTATTATTATTATTATTATTATTATTATTATTATTATTATTATTATTATTATTAGTAGTAGTAGTAGTAGTAGTAGTAGTAGTAGTAGTAGTAATAGTAGTATGTAACAAAAAAATGAAATGGAAAAAAACAATATTGTCATTTCCTTTTAAAAATGTAATTTTGGAATTATGGTAATTGCAACTTGCTTAAGAGACTAAGAAGGAAGTCGTTTGAAAGGTAAAATATCGAATATAATTGTATAAATAGTTTGACAAGCCGGATAATGTCGAAACATTATATTAACCTAACCTGATATACTTTCACCTAACCTAACCTAACCTAACCTAACCAAACCAAACCAAAATATTAATCATACTGTAGCTCCCTTATGATATATATATATATATATATATATATATATATATATATATATATATATATATATATATATATATATATATATATATATATATATATATATATATATATATATATATATATATATATTTATATAACTTTGCCTACCCAAGTGTAATCTTCAAGGTACGCCACTGATATATATATATATATATATATATATATATATATATAAAAATATATATACAAATAACAGGAAGTCCTTATTAAAGAATATAGACACTGCACGAACAAACACACGCAATATATATATATATATATATATATATATAGTGGGGTGCTATATATATATATATATATATATCCATTTTTCATGCATTCCTTCTTAATCTGATTTAGTGGAATTTTTCCTCATAGTAGGAAACCATAATGTTCTTTGTTGTTAAGACGGCAAACCATTAACATGGTTGCCTTGTTGATTTGTTGATTTCATTCAGTTTATTTAACCTATGTCGGAAAAGAGGAACCACTTTCAAACTTCTAACCATCTTGATTTTTCTAGTCTTATCTTTTTGATCACCAGATTCAAGGAATCTGTATCTACTCCTGATCTTTCTCTTCTTTCTGAGTCTTTATCCTCTCTGCTCTTCGACATTTTGATGAACCTTTTGCATTGGCAATGGACATGTCGATAACCATCGATAGATTCTGGTACAAATGTTTGATTTCCAAACTTCCCACTTCAAACTTTCAAACTTCCCTTTCTCTCTGATCTCCTTTCCGATCGTTCTAAAGCACAACCACCGATCATCTATTAAATCTATTAATGGTGGTGTTCCTCAGGGTTCTGCCGTATCCCCGGCTCTTTTCAAGTTTTCAGCAATGATTTTCCCTCTACCACTTCATGATCTTTTCATTCTTGAGCTAACGCTTACACCCTTCATTGCTCTTTTCACTTTGAAATACTTCCCACACAACTATAAATAACAGCTGCAATGAGGATGGTCTTAGACTTACTGGCCTCTGATCCTTCCTCGTATTTCTAATTGGGGCAAAGAAAAACATTTTTGTTTTTCAATTCATCACAAACTCAACTCCTCCATCTATCTGCTAGACTAAATCTTCTATACAACTAAAATATCTTCTTTTAAAACATGCAATTCAAGCTTTCTCCTTGTTCTTTCTCTCTCAATCTTTTCAATTGGAAGGCTGCATTATTTCTCTCGCTCGTTTAAGAGGTCAGATGTTTTGAGACGCATTACGAAATTCATCGAACCACCCAAGTTGCTTGCTATGTGCAGGAGCGTTCTTCACCCTTGTATGGAGTACATGTTAATAGCATTTCTGAGGTGGTTTTACTCCCACAATTCTTCTTGAAAAAGTGGAATCGAAGACTTTACATCTTATAAACTTTCCTACAGTCACTAATTCTCTCAAATTTATTTCCTGCCGTCGAACTGTTCATCACTCTCCTAATACTTTTTCGCTATTACAATAGACATTGTTCTTCCGAATTCTCTAATCTGATACTTTCCCTACAACCTGAGGACAGTTGTGCGGTTAGTCAATCTTCACAGTTTCATCCATTCCCTGTCTAGTTCTCTGTTGTCTTTAGTTTTCATTTTATGGTTAGAATCTTTCTTACTCGTCTATCTACAGTATATATACGCTTGAAAAATACTTAGTCCAAATTTTGATCCTTATTATGGCTAATTTTAAACATTGGTTTACTTAAATCTGGTTTATTATTTTTGTTAAATGTGAGAAGTTAGAATCGTAGAATGAGATAGGCATTTATTAAAAACTATATAATAGTTAACCTTCTCAATTAAATTTATGATAGTATTTAACCGCCATGTTTATTTATACATGTGATACTTATTTGCCTGCTATTTCAAGTATTCATTTAATTTGTTGAGCAATTGATTAAACACTTTACATAGATAAACTTATCTCAGAGGTCAATACGCGAGAACGGAATCACTAACAACTTACTATTATCTACATTTTCATTTGAAGATAGAATTTATTAAATTTGAAATATTAATGAGGACGAGATGAATTATTATTTGTGCTTGCTGGATTTCAGATTTCAATAGTCTTGCCGTATATGCATCGGAATAATGAAGCTAATGAGAGACTCCAAATGCCTGCCCCTCTTACTCTTTACAAAGCTAATTAAATTAAATGGTAGGAAAGCAAACTTAAGCCTTGGTCAACATTAAACATATATATTATGAATTTTCTCGCAGAATTCTCGGGCGACAGGGCTAGCAACCCGCCCTTAACTTTCTTGCTTGAACTACTCCAGAACCAGCATCGGAGGCTTGTTTAGAAGCACGATCTTCTAGAGAGCTCTGGGAGGGAGTTTCGAGGGGAAATTTAAAGAAGATGCTAGTCCACTGAAAGAGTGAATGAAACCCTACCTTAGATTATATAACTCAAGGACTAGCATGCGAAACCATTGCACCGATAAATATTTTTCTAGAGTGCTCTGAGATCAAGTGTTTCGATGTCAGAAGAAGGAAGATGCTGGTCTAACTGACAGGTCAAAAACACTATCTGGGAGATGGTATATATATATATATATATATAATATACCTATTTGTATAAATATTTTTATATATATATATATATATATATATATATATATATATATATATATATATATATATATATATATATATATATATATATATATATATAAATATAATTACCTTGTAATATATTTATATTTAATAATCTTGTTATAATATTTAATGTAAAAATATGTATGTCAGTGATAATTTAGTTTCTAATTATGTAATAAAGGAATTAAAATGAACAAGTTGCTTTTACTGAGTTACGAAATAATAATAATAATAATAATAATAATAATAATAATAATAATAATAATAATAATAATAATAATAATAATAATAATAATAATAATAATAATATTAATAATATTATAATACATTAATAATAATAATAATAATAATATTTTTTTATTCGTATAATTATTATTATTATTATTATTATTATTATTATTATTATTATTATTATTATTATTATTATTATTATTATTATTATTATTATTATTATTATTATTATTATTATTATTATTATTATTATTATTATTATTATTAAATTTGTGTAAAAAAATTACTCAATTAACTAATTAAGAAATTATTCAAAATTAAGTCACATTAAAACCCTATTAAAAAATGTCAAAAATTTTTAGAAAATTTCCAACATTTAAAAAATTAATTTATTTAATTTCTTATTTAAATAAAAAAAATTAAATAAATTGTATATATTAATTTATTAAAACTAAATATTTATCGATATTATCGATAATATATAATATATATATATATATATATATATATATATATATATATATATATATATATATATATATATATATATATATATATATATATATATATATATATATATATATATTGAAGCTGGGTGCTTAGGACCGCTTCTTTAAGGTTGATTGAGAAATGTTCGATTGTTTTACAAGTTTATTTCCTTAAGTCTACT
>JABUQX010123346.1:0-20952 GCA_015478945.1 Trachelipus rathkii
TAAATGATATTTAATGTATAATTCAAGTTTTATTTTAATAATAATTTCGTAATTAACAAAAACGTTTATATTTGTTTACAATCAATTTTAAACGAACTAGTTTCACAAAAATAACCTATATTTACAATTAAAGTTTGCTGTCAAATATCATTAATAGGATCAAAATTTACAGTATAGTTTTCAGTACGTATCTTAAATATATATAATATAAGAAACGCTTAAAGTTGAGGAAGAATAGTTTTACACTGTTATTATAATTCTTTATATGTTGATTAACTTGACTTTGGACAACTTTGATTACAGGTTCTACACTAATCCGTTATCATAGTATTTCCCTTACCTAATACTTACCATGTAATAAGATTTAGATTTAAACTAAAATTTTTTCTATTCCACTATAAAACAATTTTAACAACCTATTTCAATGTGTTTCTTGAAAAATCTTTCTTCTTTCTTTTCTTTGACAGCAAATCGTTTAACATTTCAAAATATTCTCTTACTTTTCTAACATGTTTATATATACTAAAGTATTTATAGGGGCTACATTTATAATATATTATAATCTATCATATTATACTTCTTAATATTATATATATATATATTAATATATTAATATATTATATAAATATTATATATATTAATAAATTATATAATATATATTAATATTTATATTAATAATTATATATATTTAATATATAATTATAATAATAATATTATTATATAGTATATATTATATATATATATAATATTATAATTAATATATATATATTTATAATATATTTATATGTATATAATATATAATTATATATATATATAGTATATATATATTAATATATAATATATATAATATAATATTAATATTAATATATATATAATAATATAAATAAGTATTTAATTAATATTATATATATTTATATATATAAATATATATATATTATATTATATATATATATATATTATATATATATAATAATATATATTAATATATATACATATATAATATATATATATAATATATATATTATATATAGTATATATATGAATCATTAGGGCTATGTATATGGCCATCTGAAAATGTGGAGATGGAGAGAAACGTTTATATTTAGAGCAACATATTGATTATATTAATCATTAATATATATATATATATATATATATATATAAATATATTATATTATATATATATATATATTAATATATATAAATATATATATTATATTATATATATATAGTATATATATATATATATATATATATATATATATATATATATATATTAATATTATATATATATAATATATATATAATATATATTATATATATATATTATATATATATAATATTATGTATATATTGTGTATCATGTATCACGTGTTATAAGAAAAATATCTATATATATCTATTATTAAATATATATATATATATATATATATGCACGTTAAATGTGATCAAACATATGTTCTTATCATGTCTTTTTTCCTATGAAATTTGGAACTTAAATTTGGATTCGACTCTATCGCTTGCCTCCCTTTAGATGGCTACTCTCTCTGTTGTTATACACGTCATAACGCTTTTCACCAATAGAATGCCGCATTTCATTTTAGTCTTCGCCCTAAAGGAGGCAAAAGATTTTAATCTGCCTCCGTTTGTTTCACTCGTGTTTATTTTGGACATTGTATTTTAGTAATGCTACAAAACGCCAAGCACATTATTTTTCTATAATTCCCTTGTGAAATAATTTCAATAAAAATCAAGAAATTTTTTTTATTATTTATTTATTTATTTTTTTGTAATCGTAATTAAATATTATGAATATATATTATCGAAATAACAAGAGCAAGAAAGGTTTTCTCTCTAGGCTCTAGCCCGCGAAAAACTACTATTGCTGTAATATACTTGTATAGGAGAAATTATATATATATAGTATTATATTATATAATATATATTATAATATATATATTATCATTATATATAATATATATATATATAATATATATATATATATATATAAAGCTGCAAATCCAGAAAAAACTTTCTCATTCGGAATTAATGGATTGCCCTATTCAAGACGTAGTATATATAGTATATATGATAGTTATACATATATATATTATATTATATATAGTATTATATTAATATAATATATAGATATATTAATATATTAATATATTATATATTATTAATAAATAACTAATATATATATTATAATTATTATTAAGGGAGATATATATCATATATATATAAACATTCGAAAGAAAATTTTTTAAAATTAAGAAGAGAAGAGAACATTTAGACCAGGAAAGTAAAATTAGAATATTTAAATTTTAAAAACTTATATTTAAACAATTATTTTTAAATTCTATAAATATAAATACTATTATAATATATTAAGTATTAAGTTATTAACTAAAATTCATAATACCCGAATTAAACAAGGAACATTTTCATTTTCCTAATAATGATGTCTCTGTGGTTATATATATATATATATATATATATATATATAATATATATATATATATATATATAGTATATATATATATATATATGGTATATATATATAATATATATTAATATATATATTAATATATATATATAACCGTTAAGATAATAAGGCCATTGAATGAGCGTCGGTTCAAAGGAATTTTTTTACTCTCCATCAGCGGGATTTCGAACACTGGAGACTCCGCGTAGCTGAGTTAACAGTAGACCGGCGCTCTATCCTAGCATCTCACGTTCCCGACTGATTATTCATAATTACCGAAAATATAGTAAATGTAATAATTATTTAATTTACCAAGCACTTACGAGTCGTGGGGTACGGGGGTTCGAGCCCCATAGACATGGACATGTTAGTGTGCCATGCATTTGCGTCTCAATTTTTAAATACACCAATGCCCCCCCCATATCCACTAATGCAGTGGCGGCATCCGTCTTTATGGGCTCCGTGCTGCGCCCCTCCAAATTAAAAATGCCAGGCATAGGATTTTGATTGAAATATAAAAATTGTCAAATAAAGTGAAAATAAAGTTTTTTTTAAACAATTTTAATTAATTAAAATATATAATTAACAAAGAAAAATAAGAAAAGAATGCTTTTTTGCAACAGCAAATTTTTTATGTACGATATTTTTTTTCAATATATCCAATAGTATAAAATTGGGGCTCCTATATTGCAGCCCTGAAAAAAGACCAACTTTATTAGTTCTTTAAAATAAGACAAATATTGCAACTTAACAAGAAAAAGAATACCAAATTCCCTATAGTAGTTTTTTAGCAAGTTGCAGTTTGGGCTTTTTTGAATTTTAAGTAACTTACGAGATTTGTCTCATAATAAAATTTCATTTCCAAATTTTGATGGATTTGCTAGTTGTTCTTTAATTGTCTTCTGTACATATAAAAAGACATATATTAAAGCACAATAAAAATCAAGTTATTAATGGCGCTACAGAGGATTGGACTGTGTATTTTTTTTGTTGTTTTTTTGGGTGGGTTTTTAATTTAATTTGTATATATAATAAATTATTTATTTACAGTAAAAAAATATACATTTATTGAATGATGATGATGATGATGTGCATGTGCTTGTGATGTTAATTTGAAAATGTGAGCCCAAAAGTATTGTAAAATTCGCGTGTATTTTTTTAAATCTTGTTATGTTACATTTAAGTGAATAGAGCTTTATTTCTAATTACTTTGCTCTTGAAACCTCAAAGAAGGGTAAGTCTTCACTTCCTATTGGCGATTTCGAACAACCAAAAATCTGATTTACAAAGATTCTTCGAGGTTTCAAACAGCTCTGTCTCGACAGTGCCAGAGAAAGAAAGAATATATATAATATATAATATAATATATATATATATATATATATATAATATATATATATATATATATAATTATATATATTTATATATTAGTATATATATATTATATAATATATATATATTTAAGGTGTTAACAATTATGAATTTTTTTTTTTTGGTTTCGCTAATTCAAAAATGTTTTCAGTTTTTGTTAATGTATCCTATTTTTTAGATTACAGGTTGTCAGCTCTCGGAAAGACTGCGTATATATATATATATATATATTATATATATATATATATATATATATAATATATATTATATATATATATATATATCATATATATTTATATAAATATATATATTATATTTATATCAATCGCGACTCCAGCACCTTTTTACTAATGCGTGCTCCTCTGCCTCTCGTCTCTCCTCTCGTCTCTCTCTCTCCTCTTCTCTCTCTCTCTCTATATATATATATATATTATATATATATTATATATATAATATATATATATATATATATATATATATATATATATATTATTATAATATATTATTAATATAGTATATAAGTATATCTATATATATATATATATATATATATATATATATAGTATATATATTATTATATATAGTATATTATATATATAGTATATATATATATATATATAATATATTAAATCATATATATATATATATATATATATATATTATTATATATAATAATATATATTAATAATATATATTAATATAATAAATAATATACTGTATATTATATTATATATATATATATATATTATATATAGTATAATATATATATATATAAATATAATATATATATTATATATACTTGCAGCCCCTCCATGCCGAAGTTTTGCCGGCCCGCCACTGACTAAATGTAATATTATATATTATCTATATATAAATATATATACTATATATATAATAGTATAATATATATATATATTATATTATATATATATATGTATATATATATATATAATATTATATATTATGACAAGACGATTTTTCACTTCCTCCATCGTAGATTTTTCTGACTTCTTCCTGTCATTCTTGAATACTCCTTAAAACCTGTGCCTCGAACTGAAAAACCTAATATTCCCTATTCAACGTGAATAATAGATGATCCATTATCTATTGAAATGAAATAATAGAGGAGTAGCCAAAGAATGGAGAAGTGAGGGGGGGGGGATTTAGCCCAGAGTAATGAAGGGGGGGGGAGAAATGGGAAAGTGAATATCTTCTTTTTGAGGGGAACATACTATTCGGTGTGGAGTGGTGATTATCTTAAAACTTATATATTATAATATACTAATTTATATATGTATCTATATAATATATATTCTTTTTATTTATATATATATATAATATTATCATATATATTTATTAATTATTATATATATTTCTATATATATAATATATATTACTATATATATATATATATGTGTGTGTGTGTTGTGTGTGCTGTGTGTGTGTGTGAGTGTTGTGTATGTGTGAGTGTTCTATAAGCACAAGTACACTGAGTCAAAAAGAACGCTACCTTGCACTTCAACAATAGGATCGGCACTGCGTGAGCGACAGTGCTTTCTCTACCTAGCGTGCAGCTTCTTATCTCGGACATGTGCGCATGCGCACAACAGCCAAACATCGCGTTGCTGGAACTGTGAAGCGTACAGATTCCATTCAATTATTTTCTTAACTTTTTTCATGAATTTACTTCTGATTTTTTTCATGCTTACTGACATTACAGCTTAAGGATTATATACATGTACAAGAATAAAGAAAGAAATTAAATAATAATAAAAAAGACTCATTATATTGAATGTTGTGAACAATATCGATTGAAAATAGAGGGTGCTACAGTTCCTCAGTGCCATACACGAGCCGACCGCTGTATATAATATATATATATATATATGATATATATAATATATATATATATATATATATATATTTATATATTTATATATTGTATATCTTTTTTAATCTATATAATATTATTATATATATAGTATATATATATATAATATATAATATATATAGCATAATATATTATATAATATAGTATATATATATATACTATATATATATATATATTATATATATATATATATATAATATATCATATATTAGTATATATATATATATATAATATATATATATATTATATATATATATATATATATATATATATATAAATTAAGAGACCTAAATTTTAATTGTTTCATCGTATATTGCAAATAAATTTTTTGGGGGGATCATATATTTTACACCACAGCTGGATATATTATTTTTCTTACATTATTATACAAACAAACGTGCAAGAACACAGATTTAGGCAGTAATGGACCATATTTATAGTCCATATTTATGGGCCATAAGAAGCCGTGATTGTGGCCGCATCAAATTTTGTTGTTGGGTCTGTGTATTGTTTTGTGAAGCGTGTAAACTGAAAAGAAGATTTTTGGACATCACATAAACTTTGAAGATCACGTGAAAAACTCCATATAGAGATCAATAGGGGTTTTCACTAAATTATTATTATTATTATTATTATTATTATTATTATTATTATTATTATTATTATTATTATTATTATTATTATTATTATTATTATTATTATTATTATTATTAAAGTCGGAGAAATAAATGGTTGTCTTCATTTAACTATTCAAATAAAAATGTGGAAATTTTATGCTTTCTTTTACACTTTAATCTGCACGTTGCATTTAGTTAAGCTAAGAACGGGTTAGGTTAGGTTAGGTTAGGTTAGATCTATTATTTTATACCCCAAACAAAACTTTTTGAATATCCTTTTTAACAAAATTTATATTTTGTTTTATTTCGTATTTTTTGAAGAAATGTGTTTCGGCAAAATGGAAAAAGAGATGGCAACTATCTATCTATCTATCTATCTATCTATCTACCTATATATATATATTATATATATAGTATATTATATATATATAATATATATTTATATATATATATATATTAGTATTATTATATATATATATATATATATATATATATATATATATATATATATATATTCTTCTCCGCTATAGGGACCTTCATGAATGATTTCTCATGCAAGTAAAAGATCACAAGGAGATCGCTAGATAGGCAAGTCCCATGAGACGGCAACAAAATATTGAAGAGTATTATTTTTCATTTAATTATTTAAATCATTGCCACATACTCACGGGTAGGGGTACCGGATGAAACCCCCTCTTAAACATAGGGTAATCTCCCATGTTTTAATGTACTCAAAATTAATATGCCAATTAATATATTTAACAGTTAACAGAAATGATATATTTTGTTCCTCATAAGCCCGCCAGCGATCACTTTAGTAAATTTCTTCGTGCTAGACAATTAAAAATTTTCTTCAAAATTTAGAACGGGAAAGATTTAATAATTTTGGCTCTTCATTTTTTTTTCTTTCCTTTTTTTTCGTTCATTGTATATATTTTTGAACTGCTGAATATGTTTGCAACATAAAAGTTTTAAAATTTCTTGAATATTTTTCTCAACGGCCCCTATGACATATATATATATATATATATATATATATATATATATATATATATATATATATATATATATATATATATATATATCTATATATATATATATATATATATATATATATATATATATATATATATATATATATATATATATATATATATATATATATATATATATATATATATATATATATATATATATATATATATATATATAACAATTTCAGTAACAAGTACAAAATTAATTAAAAATTTTTAATAATTTCACACTGTGCTTCTAGTACTAATTCCATATTCATTGCTACTACCACTTTCACACTATAAATATATTGCGTTACTGCTACTACTACTACTACTACTACTACTACTACTACTACTACTACTACTACTACTACTACTAGTGCATCAACAACAGCAAAGATAACTTCTTAAAGCCGGATAATATATAAAGAACCAAACAACCCCATTGACTTCTCGATCTCGGATCTAAAAAGATGCTCCGTATAAAGAAAAAAAAACGGAGCTTTTAAAGCTGCTTGCATCAATCAAACTCATCATAACTTGTCTTGTTATTTTCTCGTCGCCCATCGTCTACTTTCTCATTTATTTTTCTTACCATTTTCATCTTGTGGTAATGATTTATTCAGGCAGGCATCACACACATATACTCATGAATATATATATATATATATATATATATATATATATATATATATATATATATATATATATATATATATATAACCTATATATATATATATATAAGCATATACACACATATCACGATTATATATATATATATATATATAATTAATATAGGTTTAATATTGTTTCCAACAGACTAGGGAAAACAAACAAACATTTCATTACCCTAATTATGACGACCTAACCCTATATAACTTACACGGCTTTCGAAATTGTGCAATTCGAAGGAAGAGTGTCGAAGACTTTACCAGATGGATACATTGAAGAATGAGCATAGCTCTTAAGATGGAGTCAGAGAGTCGGACAGAAAAATAATGAGATTGTGGTAGGACTACTTGAGCGAGTTCTTCTCATCAGAGGAAGAGGTATGGGACTGGAGAGTTCAGAAGAGAAGTTTTCATTGAAATAGCTGTAATATAAGGAGAGTGATGCAACAGTTGGAGGGCATGAAAGAGATCGGAGAGAGCCAGTGAGAGTGAGAGTAGGAGTTTTAAGAGACGAAAACCACAAGATATATGAAAAGCAATAGATATATTAAAGGCAATATATATTTGAAAAACACTGGATATATGAAAATCACTAGGCATATATGAAAGCACTAGATATATGAAAAACACTGGATATAAGAAAAGCACTAAATATATATGCGATGGTAAAAAAGGGTTTTTGAGAAGGCAAAATACAAGAATAAACCTTATCAAAAATATCACATGCTTCATATATATATATATATATATATATATCTATATATATATATATATATATATATATATATATATATATATATATATATATATATATATATATATATATATATATATATATATATATATATAAGTTACTTAACGCCCACACGGAACGAGAGCTCGGATCAAAAAAAAATTCACAGGTATCTATTATACATAAATAGATGTTTTAGGGGCGAAATGAATTTTTCTGACCCTGTTGACCTGACCTAAGCTAACCTAGCTTAACCTAACTAACCTAACCTAACCTTGCCTAACCTAACCTAACTTAACCTAATTTCGCCCCTAGAACATAGGTAAAAAAATCATTTCGTCCCTAGAACATCTATTTATGTATCATAGATGCTACCTGTGAAATTTTTTTTTGATCCGAGCTCCCGTTCCGTGTGGGCGTTAAGTAACTTTGTCCATATATATATATATATATATATATATATATATATATATATATATATATATATATATATATATATATATATATATATATATATATATATATATATATATATATATATATATATATATATATATAATTTTATTATATATATATATATATATATATATATATATATATATATATATATATATATATATATATATATATATATATATATATATATATATATATATATATATATATATATATATATATATATATATATATATATATATATATAAGAAGAAATAGGTATTTTGGAGATGAAGTAATTAGTAGGGAGGAGGTAATAGGTAGATTGAAAAAGTTGAAGAATGGTAAATCTGTGGGTATAGATGGAATTACCGGTGAAATGATCAAGAATATAGGCGAGATTGTGATTGACTGGATATGGAAGTTATGCAACAAAGCCTTAATGTAAGAAATAATTCCAAAGGATTGGGGGAGAGCAGTAATAGTGCCCTTATATTATAAGGGTGAGGGGGATAAGGGGAACTATACGGAAATTAGTTTATTAAGTGTTGTAGGAAAGATATATGCTGATATTTTAGTTGAAAGAGTGCGTCGAGTGACTGAGAGATTGATTGGCTAAGAACAATGTGCATTTAGAAGTGGTAGAGGATGATAAGATCAAATTTTCACATTTAAATAAATTGAGAAATTAAGAGAGAAGAAAAATAAATTGTATTTAGGTTTTATGGACTTGCAACAGGCATATGAGAGGATTAACAGGGAAGCTCGGTAGCAAGTTTAAGTGATATATGGTGTTGGTGGTAGACTTCTGAATGGAATCGAAAGTATTTATGACTATAGTGAAGCGTGTGTAAAAATAAATGTGAGTTGAAAAGGAATGGTTTAATATTGATAGTGGAGTGAGACAGGGATGTGTTATGTCTCCTTGGTTATTTGAATTGTATATTTATGGGGTAATGCGAGAATTAGAGGAAAGGGTGGTGGGGGAAGGTGTTAAACTGACAGAGAATGGAAGAGAGTGTAGGGTGCGCTGCTTATTGTACGCGGATAATTTTGTTTTATGTGGCGAATCTGAAGAAAGTTTGGGAGGATTGGTAGAGGGGTTTGGCATTGCGTGTAAATGAAGGGATTTGAAAGTAAATTTAGATAAGTGTAAGATAATGGTGGTGGGTGAGGAGAGGCCGAGGTGTGAAGTCATGTTGGAATGGTAAGCAATTGGGAAGCAAATATCTGAATTAAAATATGTAGGATATATGTTGGGTGAAAAGGGGACGGATGATGCTGAGTGTAGTAGGAAAATTATGAATGATAGGAAGGTGGCTGGTGCAATTAAATCCTTGGTGGATACAAAGGTACTAAGTCTTGATTGCATCAGTATTTTGCATGAGGGTATGTTGTTATCTGTGTTAATGTATAGCAGTGAAGCTATAGTATAGAATATGAATTGTAAATCTAAGGTGCAATCTGTTCAGATGGATAATCTTAGGGGAGTGTTATGTGCGAGAAGAATTGGTAAAATAGGGAATGAACGTATTAGAGAATTGTGTAGTGTGATGGAAGGCTTATATGAGAAAATAAACGAGAGTGCATTGATCATTGATGTGGATTGGTCATACGGAAAGGATGACTGATTGTCGGTTGGTTAAGTGGATGTATAGTGGTGAGCGTGTTGGGAATCGACCGGCTGGGAGACCCGAAGAAAATGTGGATTGAGTCAGTAAAGGAATGTCTGGAGGAGAGAAATGTGAGTTTGGCAGAGGCGAGAAGAAATATGCATAATAGGAGTGAATGGCGGGATTTTGTGACGGGGGTATGGTTGTGGGCCTGCCCCAGGGGATGAATCCCACAATGACGAAATACCACAGTGAGGGTCCGTCGCAGTCCTGTGAAGTCCTATGGTGATTTTTTTCTGATTGCGACCAGTTCGAAGAAATTATATATATATATATTATATTATATATTATTATATATATATATATATATTATATATATTATATATATATATATTTTTATTTTATGTTATATAATTATATATATATATATATAATATATATATATATATATATATATATATATATATTATATATATATATATAACCCTTCACATAAGGTATTTGTTGAGACGTTGTCCAGTAAATTTCAATGTTATTAGATTCCTGGTTTGACAATGCAAAAAAAAAAAAAGAAAAAAAAAAAAAAAAAAATACATTTTAAAATTTTTCGGCAAGTAAATATTTTTCATCGGTCTTCATTTACTGCTTGACCAAGTCTTTCTTATATTTTCTTTTTATTGCTTCTCTATCTATCTACAGTATTTATTTTGTGCTATCGTACAAGTATGTCTATTCTGCTTATTTTCTATTTTAGTGTTAGTGTATCTATCTTCCTTCCTTTCTATCTTTCTTTCTTCCTTTCTCTCTTTCTTTATCTTTCTTTCTTCCTTTCTCTCTTTCTTTCCTTCTTTTTTTCTACCTTTGAGTTAGTATTTCAAATAATCTCTCTCTCTCTCTCTCTCTCTCTCTCTCTCTCTCTCTCTCTCTCTCTCTCTCTCTCTCTCTCTCTCTCTCTCACACACACACACACACACACACACACACACACACACACCTACACACACATACACACACATATGTTAGTCAACATTTCACATAAATTTCTTTTGCAATCGCCAAAGGATTTGATTTAGTCGTTTAAGAAAGCGTTGGAGTTTTTAATGGGATCTTTTCGGAGTACCTCATGAAAGTCTTTCTCGCCACAGTATTGATCGAATGGTATTATTATTATTATTATTATTATTATTATTATTATTATTATTATTATTATTATTATTATTATTATTATTATTATTATATTTTTATTTTTATTTTTATTTTTATTTTTATTTTTATTTTTATTTTTATTTTTATTTTTATTATTATTATTATTATTTTTATTATTATTATTATTATTATTATTATTATTATTATTATTATTATTATTATTATTATTATTATTATTATTATTATATAATAATAATAATAGTAGTAGTAGATTTTAAATAGAAATGAACCAAATCACTTTCCGTTTTAAGTCCGACAAACCTCGGCACACAGTACTTGAAAGTATTTAAGGTATAGCAGGAAACGAGAAAATAGAGGAGGGAAGAGCTAGTGTTCCATACCTCACTGGGTTTGTTATAAAAGAATGTGTATATCAGTGATATCTGGGGTTGGTGTGTAGAACAAAGAAGTGGCATGATTAAGCAGAACAAACTATCACTCTAGGTCTCTGTTTTTCCTCATCTTCTCTCAGGTAGGGGTCACACTGTCAGCGTCACTAGTCTCTGACACAATGATGTTTAATCCTTCTTTTCTCATTGGGGTTTCCAAACCAGAAGATTGAACTTCTCAGTTTATCTGGTTTCAAAAGCTGGGCTTTGAGTTCTTTTCAACCAAATACGAAGATCCCGTTTGCTAGCCCTTATCGCCATAACTCATTATTCTATTTTTATTAACCATATATTTAGTATCTTAATGATAATGTGGTAGCATAGCGAGCCTGTGTAGGGAATGTCCTGGGTTTGATTCCTTTAGAGAAACTCTCTAGGGAAATGGTATAAAATATCCAGCTAGTCTTTAGATGACTCCCCTATCTGCCAAAATGTGTTTAAACAATCTTAGGCATCCTTCAGCACAATATGAAGCATTTTCATCAACAAGTCATTCAAACTTTGTTGATTTTCTTTCATCAATACATCATTCAAATGGCTTCATCCACTCCTTCTTTTTTACCTAACGACTCCCAATCCACCATCCATACACACTCCTTAAGCCTTTGCACAAACCAAAACAAATCTTACCTGCTGGTTGTTTCATATTCGTATTAGAGCAATTGCAATTTACCTCGTGCTTATACTTCACATAAAAATATCCATTTTGTCTCACCTTTAAACTCGGACATGCTTTCACCGCCTTTTCTAGCCACTTTCCACTTTCTTTCACTACTATCGCCACAGTGCCGCTGCCACTGCCGTGCCTTCCTTTCCCATATCTTCCACAATACTTACCCAACAAACCATCAGCGAAACTGCCTCGTTACATCGCACAACACAACAGAGCGAAGCGTGACTACGCTCTTTGCTATACTGAGATAAAATCAGTGATGGCTCAAATAATACAAACACAAAGTTAGCTCACCGGATGTTTCCTGTTGATCAGGCTTGACTCCTCTGCTGAGATCTTGGTTCAGCAAAGAGAATAACATGGGCTTGTTTCTTCTGCATTTTGCTTTTTGTGCCTATGAACAGCTACTTCTATCTAGGTAATGATTACCTCTTCTCTGTCTAGAGTTACCACAACCCTCTACCCTGGTCCCGAATATTTTACATAAAGTAGATATGCATTACGCGTGCCACTCATTGTATGATAGATGATGATGGTGAAAAACAAGCATAGGTTATGGCTCAAAAATAATTTCATAGGATTCCATCCATCTATCCATCAGCAACTCCTCGGCTCCCAAGGACCTGGGGGAGGGGTGCGCCAACATACACCAAAAATACATTATTTAAGAAAACCATGACTTAAGTCGAAGGAGAAAGCCTTCCCACATATTATAATTGTAAGGTTAAATAATGGAGTTTGTAGCAAGCATTCATTTTTATTGTATTTCATAATCTAGAATTAATGACCTAATTGTAAATGATGCAGAAACTACAGCTAGAGAAAGCAGAATTATTTTAAAATGATTGGGTAGAAGACGAGATAAGTATTTACCGGTTTCGCCTTATGGGAAACAAGAACGGTTTTACAAACTTAGATGAAAGTACACCAACCAGAGCATATAATTTTCAAATTATATCAAAGTCGGCAAAAGTGCAATTAAATGAAGGACAAATTTTTTTTTTTTTTTTTACTCGTTTCTTTATTTTCCCCATAGATCCCAAAGCTTGTGGGTAGGGTGCATAATATACCCCAGAAACAAAATAGTTAAGTAGAATGTGATATAAGCCGAAAAGCCAACCCCCCATACCCGTAAGTGCGAATCAGTCGCAGCCAAAATTCACCCTAGAGCTTCACAACACCGTGATAAACCCTAACAGTGGTATCTCGTCGACTGGCCAGGCCCATAAACTTGTCCCCTCACAAAACCATGCCATTCCTCTCCTTCAGACACTCTCTAATTGAGTCAATCCAAATTTTCTTAGGTTTCACAATCGGTCGATTCATAACATACAACCGCTTAATCAACCGACTATCATCCATTCTTTCCATATGACCAAACCATCTTAATAAATTCTCAGTAATTTCTCATTTACGCCTTCACACCACACCTCTCCCCAATACGAGCATTCCTCATTTTATCAATTCTTATAACACTTTACCCTAAGATGGTCCATTTAAAGAGACTGCACCTTAGATCTATACCTCTAATTAAACATCAGAGTTTGGCTACTATACATTAACACTGGTGAAAACATACCCTCATGCAGGACTTCAGACAAAATTACGGAATCAATGACTGGAAAAGTTCATGTGAAAAAATAGTTTGGACTTCATTAACTCCAGTCTTTCTAGGCGCATCAATGGAGAAATATATGTAATTATTAAACTTGGGGGGTTTCTCTAGAAAGAGAAAAAATGTGCAAGTGCATGAACAAAAAAACAAGAAAGGCTGTTTTGAAAAACACACTAGGTAGGTTTCATCTTTTAAAAATGAAGTCCCATCCCTCATGTCTTTCCAACACAGAAGGAAAGACGTCATACCATGTTGATCCTAAGGTAAATAAATACAGCCATGCTAACTTTAAAAATAAAAACCTGGAACAAAAGATTGCAAGAATATCCTGATTAATCATCAAGATTTAAAACTCTGTTTGCAAAAAAAATAAACTTAAAATTGTCTAAAAAAAAAATAAATTTAAGAAATTATATAACGTCCAAAAGTTGATTCCCAAATGTCTTTAATATTTTTCTTACTTCCTAAAAGTACAGACAGTTTATACTAAAAGCACTCTTGTATACACTTACTTATATTCTCTAGATTCTAGAGTGGTAAAAGCTTGATAATTTTAAATTTCCAGTTTATAAGAACTGTATTCTTTTAACATCCAATCTTAAAGTTTTGAAAGTTCTGGTTATTTTGATACAAAATAATTGTTAAATAAGAAATTTATCTAGCAAATTTTTATTAATAAAGGGAAAAAATCTTAATATTGCAAGGATAAATAATTACTAAAAATCTTTTTCAAGTTTATGTAGTAAAATATAATCTTAAAAATAAAACTATGCAAGGATTTTCAAATGTATCACAATGTTGTGACGTTAAACATATTAATATTGAAAATGGTAATTATTGTCAATTGTCAAAAAAAAAATCAATAAAATTTGACTCCTCTGCTATCTCCAAAGTTCATGACTTCTGCGTGGTTTTTCGATTCTAAATAAGAAAGCGCTTTCATAAGCACAACCTCATCCAAACCATGAAATGCTGTAAAAAATAGTTTATTCTAAAACAAAATTTAAAAGCACACATTTTATGTTAGTTTTAAATAAAGCAATGGATAAGTTAGTAAGTATAGGTCAATTGAGGGAAGTTAAAGAAGACTTGCCACCTCCTGGGGCGAATCACTGTATTTTGCAACCCAACAGGTAGACGCTTTACTGTTGATTCTCAGTTGCAACATACTGTGGTTCGACCCCAGAGGTGGCAAGTCTTCATAACCTACCCGCAATTGATTTATAGTTACTAACTTATTTACTGCGGTTATTGTAATCTTAGAGTAAAATAATTTAAAGCGATAAATATTTAATTATAATTTTATTATCCGAATATCAATTTATATTTGTAAATTTATGTAATAGAAAAAGGTTTTAATATTTTAATATATTTTAGAATTCACCTCCAGCATTAACCTGCATTTTATTTAACTAATAGGGTTTATATGGCATATACCTTGATAACCAAATTAATATTAAATCATAAGGGGTTAATAAAGTTTATCTAACTAATAAACTAATTTATCTGGTTTTATTTAACTACTACAATTTAACAAGAAACAGAGAAATAATTTATCTTTAACTAATAGAGTTTATCTAAAAATAAAAAGTGAACGTATATTGTTAAAAAAAATATTTGTGAAAATATTAGACTTAATATTTATATATTTTTAAATTCCTTAAGAATTTTACTATTCAAAGATTTTAATATGAACACCCTTACCTTCATTTGCGGTATCATCTCCCTGAGTTAATTCGTATAAAGTACATACGGTATTGACTCTATTTGAGTTCTGTACCCATGAGTAAATTTTTTCTGCCCATTCTGCTGGACTTCTCCAAAACAGTAAAGCTCTATAAAATAAAAATAAAAAAAGTATAAAAGGTTTGAAAAATGCACAAGATAATGGAAAATCTCAAGGTCAATAATTTTTAAGCTTTTAAAATAGTTGGTTGCAAAATAAAGCTTGTTTTTATTATTATTTTTATGATGTACTCCAGAAAAAAAAAATCTAAATAGCAAACAGCTTAAAAAAAAAGCGTTGTTTATCGTAGGTTAAATTGTTGTATCTGTAAAATCTTCTCCCACATATTTTTAATGTCATTATCTCGGTCGAGGTCTCTTCTGAATTTCTTTAATTCCCTCTAACTTCAACCTTGCTCTCTACAATCAAACTTCCTTTCACTTTGCTCCTTTTTGGTGCAATGTACCCTTAGGCGTACCTAGGGGGAGCAGAGGGGCATAGTCCCTCCAGAAATTTGTATACTAAATAAAATTTAATAAAAAGCTTACTAAAATTCTCAAGAGAAATGCCCATGGCTACCCCCCTCCTACCCACCAGAAAGATTCCCTAGTTACGCCAGTGAATATACCCACTATCTTTATGATTTGCTTTAAAGTTTCTATAATCTCATTTTCCCACCTAGTTTGACCTGTTATATATATTCTATCTGTCTTACCTAAAACATTATCCCAAAAGTCGTAATCTTTGCAATTTAGTTTCCTCTCATCTCAACTCTTCTTTAAAGTAATTACACATTTTCTTTGGCACTTGCATTCTCTTCAATTCTTTTCTTTCCTTTTAGATTTGTCGTAAGCTATAAAGCCTACTCTTACCCCATTCTTACTGGAATAAAGTAATTTACACAATTTCATTAAATTTTACATGAACAGACTTCACCTCTATATAACCGCAGATGTTATCTTAAAACGATTATATAAATAAATATACATAAGAGCAAGAGGCTTACCAAATTCCACAACAGCTAGGAGAAATTCGAAAGCCAGAGCCAAGCTAAAATTAACATGATCAGATACACGGTACCCTACGTTTGAAAATGTACAAGTTGGAAAAGCAGAACAAAGAGTATTCCATATTTTACTAGTTTAGTACACGTAACAGCGAGCAGAGGAGTTAAGTATGGTCTAAACCAATGGAGTCCGATATCTTTCTTAGGAATTACTCCAAAATATTTGCCAACAACGATATTACCCCAAGTACTTGAAAGTGAGAAAAAACACAAAGTAATTGTTTTTAAAATTGTAATATATAATATACATATGTTTTTCTTAAATGACACCGAGTCCAAAAAAACACAAAGAATACTCAATTTCAAAAAAAAATTTCAATCCATTACATGGAGAATACAGTTATACAAGCTGAAAGGTTTATATTGTGCTCGATAAATCAATTTAAAAAATTAAACAAAATCACATCAAAAATAAACTGCATGAAATAAGAAAGTAATAATAAAATAAATTAATACGTGTAAGATATAAAAGCTAAAATTTAGTTTTGAAAGGAATGGGAAACATGGTAATTTCGTGTTTTAATATAACAATAACTTTTTAACTTTACCTATTTTTTCTAATGTTTATAACCATTACTTATTAAGTATTCTATAAAAAAAAAATAAAATAAAATAAAAAAAGGGGTCTGAATATCAACTTAATTTATAAATTATAAGTTAATAACTAATAATAAGGTAATGGGTAGAGTGAGAAAGTTGAAGAATGGTAAATCTGCAGGTATAGAGGAAGTTACTGGTGAAATTATCAAGAACAGAAGCGAGATGGTGATTGATTGGATTTGGAAGTTGTGTAATAAAGCGTTTGTGGGGGGTATAGTTCCGAGGGTTGGAGAAACGTAACAGTACCCTATATAAGGAAGCCAAAAAAAAAAAAGGAGATAAAGGAATTGGTTTATTGAGTGTTGTAGGAAGATACATATGCTGGTATTTTGGTCAAGTGGTCGTCGAGTCGACAGAAGACTGATTGGTGAAGAACAAGGTGCCTTTAGGAGTGGTAAAGGAAGTGTGGATCAAATCTTTACATTGAAACAAATATTGAAAATGAGGAGAAGAAGAAATAAATTGTATTTAGGTTTTATGGTTGTTCAACAGGCGTATGAATAGGATTAATAGGGAAGCTATATGGCAGGTGTTGGTGGTAGGCTTCTGAATGGAATCAAAAGTATGTATGACGATAGTGAGCGTGTGTAAGAATAAATGGTGTCAAAATTATTGGTTTAGTGTTAATAGCGGAGTGAGACAGGGGTTGTGTTATGTCTCCTTTTTGTTATTTGATTTGCATATGGATGGGTTATGAAAAAATTAAAGAAAATTAAGTGTAGGAAATAGTGATGATGGAAAATAAAGTGGAGGGTTCCTACCATTACACTGACCAGCAAAATTTTTGCTGCCAAGGATATTTATCAAATTTATAGTATATCGGGTGCTGCTGTTTCAAATGACATTAGTTTTCCAAGATTGACTCTAGTTCTTGAGATACAAGGCCTTATGAAATCTTAGACCAATACCGGCATTCGGATATATTTTATTAATATCGTTTGATTCAAAAATGGATCAAAGATTACTCACCTTATTTTCATGTTTCAGAACACTATAGTACTACGAAGAGTGTTTGAATCTTAATGTTCTACTTTACATCTGTGGTGAATATTTCCAGGAGAACCAAAAATATTACTAACTTTGTGAAGCAAGCATATCTGGCATCTTTGGAATGAAACTCGGAGACCAAGATAAGTCATGGGCTCCCCATATGGTCTGTAAGACGTGTGTCGAAAATCTACGTCAGTGAAAAAATGAACGAAGAAAAGGTTTAAAATTTGGTGTGCCTATGGTATTGCGGGAGCCAAATAATCACCACAGTGACTTATTTTTGTTTGGTTAATGTGAAAGGTATCAATCGTTACAAGTAACGTAAATTTGAGTATCGGATTTGGAATCAACAAGGCGACCTGTACCACACTCCGACGATGTCCCCATCCAGTGTTCACTACACTCCCATGTCTGATGAAGGAGATATCCAGGATTTGGTGTGCACACGTGCTGATAGTGGTAGTGAATATGAAGAAAGTATTTCTACACAGCAACAGTTCTCCCAGGAAGAACAATGATTTAGTACGAGTTAAGTCTCTCCAAGAAGATTCTGAGCTTTAGCATCTGAACTAAGTGAAAAGATGTCATAAGGCCGAATGTAAAATAACTTTTTCGGACAAGAGAGAGGTAAGTACTTCTTCCATATTTCATTGAAAGACCTAGTATACTGTAAGACATCCCTGGACTCCTACTCCAAATGGGGTTACCTAAATACCGACCAGAAGATTGGCGGTTGTTTATGGATACCAAGAAGCTTGAAGTGTGTTTCTGGAACAATGGCAATAGTTATACATCGATTCAATAGGTAACTCAAACAAAACTGAAAGGCTGCAAATCTAGACTGATCTTGCGGCTTAGATATAATGAACACCAGTGGTCTATGTGCGTTGATTTGAAGATGGTCAGCACTTGGTAGCAAAGCGGATATACTAAGTACCCTTGTTGGCACTCATATGTATGGGATAGTGGACAAAAAAAACCCACTAAGGCAGAAAGTTGTATGTAACCTGCTAGGAAAAAATGTGGCCTGTGAGGTGCATCGCATCTTTAAGAGGACACTTCCTGCCAGGGAAAAAGTTATTTTCCCACTGGAAATCAAAGTAATACTCATCAAAAAGTTATTAGGGCCCCTAGACAAAGATGGTGAATGTTTCAAATATATTTACAGTGTTATGATACTGTAAAAACTCAAAGCTGGAATCTTTAGCGACCCTCAAATTCGCCAAATCATCAAGGACGACAATTTCTTAAATTCCATGACTGATATTGAAACATCTGCCTGGAAAGTTTTGTCTTGGTTGTTCAGAACATTTTGGGCAACCATAAATCTACCAACTAGAATATTTTCAGAAAAGTAACAGACTCAAAATTTGAATGCTAATATGAGCATAAGTTCACTTTCTACATAGTCATAGATCAGTTTCCAGATAATCTGGATATTATAGGGAACAAGGAGAAAGGTTCCATCAAGATATCAAGGTGATGGAGAAAGATACCAAGGAAGATGGGATACACATGATGGCAGACTATTGTTTCAACGTGAGTGTCCACATTCTGCACACAGAAGACAATCATATAGACAACGATTTGTATGAATTGTGATTTCATTGTACTTAATTGAATGTTTTGACCTATTAGCATTTTATTTACTTTTTATTGTAATTTGATATATATCTTTCATTGTTTTTATTGTGAATTACGTTACAGCCTAACAAATTGTTCATTATTAATGTATTTTAACTGACCACCTGTCTAAAAACCAGAGCCAAATCTAGGAAAACGGAGGTTGTATTCGGAATCAGGGCAACAATTACCTATAAATGACCTTCAAATGTTTTTGCCGCAAAATCTTTGT
>JABUQX010123347.1:0-17500 GCA_015478945.1 Trachelipus rathkii
ATAAATTATATATATAATAAAATATATAATAATAAGATATAAATATTATATATATATAAAAATAATATTATAATAATAATATTAATATTAATATTTAAATAAAAAAATATTATATAAATATTTAATACCACGTATTTAATAAAAAACAATCAACAATAGTTTAATATATTATTTATAGATTATATGTGTAAAACGTTTCTAACAAACAATTTATTATCATTATAAATTTACGAGCCTTCAAAAACATATAAAATGCTAAGGAATTCTCTTTATGGTTAATATCTAAAAAACGGAAGTCAACTTCAGATTCTTTCCTTTCATTCATGGACACATCATGTAATTTCAATACTTGGATTTCAGGTTTTTAAGGAATTAATTATTTTGTAGTTTTCAGTTTAGTTGATTTATCTCTTTATTTATATGGAAAATAATTGTGGTTATCATGGTATCTCATTCTTATTTTTCTATTGATAAAAAGTACTCTCTAACTTAAATCCCTCATATATATTCATATCTATCATTTTTATCAATCAAAGATTCCATTATTATCTTCTTGTTGTGTTTAATTATTTTTAATTATTTTATCAATATTTATTAACGACTTAGTAATAGAATTTGCACATTTTTCTATAGTTTGTGCTGAAAAGTTAATTTTTACATGCTATTAACTGATAGTTCGTTATTTTTACTTTTTCTTGTTTTAATTTTATAGTTTTTCCTATAATAATTTAATCACATCATTCAAGTAATAATATATACATGGTGATTGTTGTTCTCATTTTTATGATGGTTTTTATGATAATCTTTATCATTTTGGAATTATTTATAAAATTAAAATATTATAAACTAAAATGATATAAAAAGTATTAATAAGATTATAATAATAATAATCTATGATATATAAGTAAAAGATTCATATATTAATACAGAATATAAATTATAATATTTGATAATAAACAGGATAAAAAGAAATTAATTTCTTTCGGGTGAAAAACCATTCATTTTTAAACATAATGATATTTCAATATTTGTTTTTGTAAAGTTTAATGTTTTTAATCCATTTTTTAATATATTTGTCTATGTAAGGCAAACATTAATATGGCTCATAGATAATGAATATATGAATTACATATGAGTTATTTCTAACTTTGTCGTGGTTAATCCCAAACGAATAGAGACTATAAACACAATGTAACCATTCAACCAAATTTAAAATTCGAATGTGAAAAAAAATATATAAACACTTAGCACACACAAAACATTACCCATTTGTATGTTATTATAAATAAATACAACAAAAACAGACAGAATAACCCATACCAGCACAATCAATACATAAAATCACTTTAAGGAAACACTTATTCAAAAACATCACTTGATTAATCCAATAATATCAAAATCTAAAAATAATTTTAAAAACGTAACAAAACTAATAAACCCAAATTCCCATTATAATAGTTTATAATACTTTCAATACATCTTTTACACGTATTCAAATACCAGAGTATTTACAAAGTTATTTATTATTTTTTGATTCTCTGATGTCACCTATACGTAACAGAAATTATATGCAATAATTAAGAAAGTTATTTTTACATCAATTAACCCACAGGTAGTAAAAAGTCAACATAAACACATCCCTACAGAAAGCAAATCCCTTTACAGCAACCAACAAATAAGAGATATAACCATCTCATCAACGGTTACCAATAGAAATACAATAACCAATATAACAACAACCAACACAGAAAAATAATGCTAATCTTCTTTATCAAAATAAAAAATCATAATAACATGCGGTTATAGCATCAAATAACAAATACATAATGAACATAAAAACAATCATCTATCTATAAAGAAATGCGCTAACAACTTAAAACTAAACCAAAAAATTTAACATCTTAAATAACTTAGGTCAAATCTTTAAAATTGATATACGAATAAAATTTACAATGAGTTATATAAAATCATTACAGCCAATAGTAAGTGATGGTATAAGATAATGGAACTTTTAACATTCAATTTTTTATGGTTTAAGATTTTAAGTTAGAATAAAATTTTTAGAAATTTAAAAGCATTATTATGGTATTTAGAACACAAATAAGACACTATTTGTTTATATTTATATAATCTTTTTATATACATAAATACATATACAAAACATTCAGGTCTATACAAATTAAACTCCTTAATTCCTAAGAATATATCTTATATATATAGTATATATACCCATATAGTTCTCCTATAATATAATATAACATAGTAATATAATATATAATATATAATGATCATTTTAAATATCATCAAATATAAGAGTTCAGGTAGTATCATAGTCTATGGTATACATCAGAGACCTACACCCACAGGTAGGGAAATACGGGATTTAAAATTCCTTATAAATAAAGACTATAATTATAATATTTTATATCATAATATATTTATTTCTGATGCGTCAACCTAATAATTATAAATAATATAAATACTTTAAATAATTGTAATTACAAACACTTTAACAATAAATATATTATTAAAAAAATATTCATAATATTAAATATAAATATAGTTAAATTATAATTATTAAATTAGTTCATAATATTTCAAATAATCATATTAATAAAATAATTATCTATCAATATCATTAAAAATAATATAAAAATATACATTAATAAATGATTAAATAGTATATATTAAAATATATAAATATGAATATTCCTATACTCTTACGGGAACTGTTTGATTTCTTAAATCCTTATGATCCGAATATTTAATGTCAGCGGAACAATCAATAATACAAGATATTAGTTATAGCTTACAGTAGGGTATTAAATGATCAAAATATAAACATAATAAAATTATAAATAATATTATAATTATATAATTAATAATTATATTTAATATTATAATATTTATAAAATAAATATTAGTAATTAATAATAATATTAGTTATATCTTTATATATATATAATTATTATTAATACCAATATATATACAATATCATAATTATATTTTATTATTCAGTATTAAATATTTATATATATAATTATAATTATTATTATATATTTATTAAATTAATTATATATATAAATAATATTATAAAATTCATTATATTAATTAGTTATTATCATTATTATTACCCTATATAGTATTATTATATATTATATATATAAAAAGGGGTTTTATTCCATTTCAATGGTTTTCCTATAGGTTTATTTCTGTATGTATAGTTTGCCCAGCGTTTTTTGAAGAAAGAAGGAAGATATATAGTTTTCTAGTTAGATATTTCTTCTAACGCGTCTCGGATCTCATATATCTTTATAGACCAATTACTAGAAGATTATTATTACTCGGTATAACGAGAGTATACTCTACAGAGATAATATAATTATATATGAAAGTTAATATAAATATAACTTTAAATTTCAAAAATAATATTTTAAGTTTATTATTAGGATTTTTTATATCACCATATAGAAAAATTATTATATGGTTTAGCATAAATACTTGCTGCGTGCTATTTAGTTTTAGTTAAAGACAGGAGCTCCAACAAGTTTTTAAAGTTCTTAACCTCACAATGATACCTATATAATACATTTCCAGTATCAGTTTTTAGAAAATTAAATAACATCATTGTAGCAAGCTAAAGTATTGTCACCGCTAAAACTCAATTAATATTGTAAAGGAGCTCAATTTAATGAGATAACTTTATTATTATGCTCATATACTTAATTACTACGCCTGAATATAGCCTCCGTTATATTCCTAGAATTGGCTCTAGAGACTTTGGCTAAGATACATGAGTGATGGAGTCAAAGACAGGATATTTCAAATGAATTACTAACTATATAGTTATTGAGTTTTGTATAGGCTATAAAACATTAACTTTACACTAAAATTAAAATATACTCGAAAAAGATTATTTTTATCCAAGACATTTATTTGTTTATGTTAATGCCAAGGATATTTGATAATTTAATATAGTTAATTAGGATTTGTTTGTGTCAAATAACAAATTCAATTATCAAGTATTATTACTAGTATTATTTTAATACTATATTATTTAGAATCATCATAAGCATGAGATTCTCTCTATATTTGTTATATAAATAGTGTGTTCTCTGGTTGGAGCATATATATCATTGTTGGTTATGACCACAACACGTGAAGGTGATTCATGCTATAATTACATATTTTTATCTCGTTCTAATTCAAGTTTTGTTAGTTTCCCAGCGCGATGGTATCTATGCCGGGAATTACAATACTCACAATATTGTGTAGATGCGTTTTTTTGTACAGCTGGAAATCGCGTCTCTCATCTTTGTGTTTCACATATCCCCTTCAATAATATTAATTTTTATTATTGATATAACATTACTACTATGAGTATCACAGACTTTATATGAGTATAACAATATTATTTTTACTATACTTCTCTAAGGTAGAATCACACGGTAGTATATCTATATGCTTTATTAACTTCATACATACTTTAGATGTATGCATTATTTGAATATATTATGTCTTATAATTTTTTTCTTAATATATTATCCTTGGACGAAGGTCTTATCTCTCCATATGGGGGCTCTCACTTCTTTGCGTTGTCTCCTCTTCTGATAAAATCCCACTTCTGACACTCATATGACCGATATATTACTTTTTCACTTAATCCTCTCTCAGCAGAGGTCTTCTTTCTATGATTTTTGCCTATTTTCGCTATTGGATCACTATAATTCCTTAAATGTTTCTAGCCTTCTCCTTTGTATTGTAATACGTTGACTGTATATCGTTGTTCGTGCGAAATTGCGTGGTTGCCAGCTTGTAAATTAGTCTCACTGCTTTCATTCTCTTTGTCTCAATAACTGTGCAAGCGTGAGTTCCCTTGAAAAAACAGCCTTTAAGCAAAGAAGATATTTTGGTTATAACAATTCAGCAACCGTGACATTTGCTTACCACATTAGACAAATGCGGCTTGCATGCGAGTTCCGAGGGGAGGAGAGGGTGGAATAAGAATTTTCCATAGCTTACAAATATATATTATGAATTTCTATGTGTAGTAACTCCGTGTGGCCATACCCAAACAGACTTCGTGCAGTTGTTACTACCTCGTAGGGCAAGCTCAATTTAGCAACAGTGTAACACCTCACGCCGCGGCCCGCTTAGCCAGACATCCCAGAAGCACTGGAAACTAAGGGTGCCTTAATTTATTGCTGCGGTGCCTGCCCAATTTTAAGATGCTTGATCTCTAGCGCATAAATAAATCGTTCAGTGACTACTTCTTATACTGAGGACTAACATTGTCCCATACAGCTACATGCGTTCTCAAGAGCCATTCATGATTATTAATTGATCAGCTAATTCATCAACCGATAGCGCTATTCGTCATTAAATATTGTGCACAATTCGGCCAATGTAACTATGAACGTAATGTGATCTCATATACGCGAGAGTATCTTACACTAACCTTGTCAAGCTACATCGAGATAAAATACCTCTTTACTTCTTAGAGTACAAGCGTCTAAAATGACGTCTGGTCACGGCTTATGGGAGAACTCCCATTGGAAGGAGGATGCCAGATGGTAGGTACAGTATTGACTTCTTTTAGTTTATCGATTCTAAGAGAATATAATTGATAAGTTAAGTACTTATCGACTCTTGTCGAGAAAAAAAAAGCTAGTTATGAACACATTTCTCGGTGAATTCACTTGGGAGACACAGATGAGCGGCTGGCAACTAGGTCATGACTAAAATTAGCCAGCAATTCGTTGCTTGGAAGACTTATAACGCTGTTTATAAAGCAGGGAAACCTCTGTCGCGGGAGAACGGGGATGCGCGGAAAATATTTACTGAGTGCCTGAGTCAGTATATTTCACGACGAACTAGCTGCACGGCAACCCAATATTCCTGTGAATTCTGCTGCCATCAACAAGGCCTTATGGGGGTGAATGTGGGGAACACTGCGGGATGGTAACTCTGCCGAGTGGAGTAGAGGGCGCCGGGCGTAGAACCCAAAAAAATGTCAGGAGTAGGCAAACGTACACTGCATTAACGAGTGCACAGTTGTAACCAAATCAAAAAGATAAGGTACGGGGGAGTCTGGTTCCCGCCTAATGCTCCTACCATATTTTTGTCTACCCAAATTAATAAATATCCCCGGCTCTCGTTTCCCAGGGTCAACGGGACTGAGATGTCAAAACATCGGACCAAGACTAATTAATGGAGCCCAAGACTGATTCCGGTTTCGCTGTCGTGAGGAATACCAAAGTTATCCAAGACCCTTTGCTTCACAAAGGGAGATAAGACTTTGCGGCGGGGTGCACGCGCCAATAAGCTACTTCACATTATTGTGATGCAATATTACAGGTAGGGATTCAACACAGGCAGCTTCCGCGTGAAGGACCAGATGTACGGAAACTAAATAAAAAGAAAGTCTAATATAGAAAGTAACCGAGAAAAAAGAAATGAAAAGAACGATAGTACGGAATCAGACTGCATAAAAGTGAAGTGCTGGTTAAGAGTGAATGCGGAACACTCCGCGTCAAAAATCGAAGCCAATCTGGAACAACTAAGGTACATGTCCTGAAAATCTTCAGCCTACATTCCCTTCTAATTTACCTTATAAATTTGGAGTAATAAAGCCGGGTGCGCGTATAGCAAAACTAAGATTAGTGTGCGTGGCCTTTGTGGTGAATTGAGAATGTGAAGGGAACCAGTTGCCTCTGGGCAAAGGCAATTCTTAGAGGCTTGGCGTCCGAGCGGGTATACCCTGCGGACAAGCCAGTCGGTACGGGGACAATCCTAAGGGTCGCGACCAAACGATTCTCCAGCAGGCCTGGCACAGAGATGCTGTTGACCGACAATCTCATCAATGGAGCTTAGCGGCCGCATCCGTACCTTTCGAGCCAGTCGGCAACTGCTACCTCGGTCCGATCACGACCAAGAGAGTGCCGGGACAGGCAATTTAGCAACCCGCGCCAAACGACAGCCCATGCAAAATTTCTTCGATATAGGCCATACACACGCAAAAGTTCAAATAGTCAACAACTCTAAGATAAGATCGAACGCTGCAACATATTATACGGACGGTAAAGGTCGAAAATAAAGACGGACCTCGATCATACACAACTCAATATTTTTTTTTTTTTTTTTTTTTAATTCGCAGACCAACAGTAAATAATTATATAATTGATAAACTTTTTATTACGTAATTTAATCACAAATAGAATTATCTATTAATGATTATTGAAATGTTTATTTATAGATTTTTATTGAATGTTAGTAACTCTCTCATGCAGACTATACATATACTATAATGCTCTAATAGACTATGTTTAAGCACTAGAATTACATTATATAGCGGTCTGAGTGTGTATCGTTGCGATAATTGTATTATCAGCTGACATTTACTGCCCAGAAG
This sequence comes from Trachelipus rathkii, assembly GCA_015478945.1. NCBI lineage: Eukaryota > Metazoa > Arthropoda > Malacostraca > Isopoda > Trachelipodidae > Trachelipus > Trachelipus rathkii. Next base: position 7,412 of record JABUQX010123347.1, read on the forward strand.
TTGTTAAAGTAGATTAATTTGTAAATGAAAGTGAAGTATGGGCAAAAGCAACATCCCGTGCGTATATCGCTCCGCTGTACAGATAGTGCTTGCTATATATGTATAATAGTACATCTTTTGGTGATAGATAGTGAAGATTTATTTTTTCACCAACTCATAATATTATCAAATGGGTAATTATTCAGATCTGACTCTTTCTTTTATAATCTCGTTTATAATGGTATGAGGATCGAGTGAGTAGTGTGTTCTGGTTGTTGACCATACCTTATCGAATTTTATGATTTCGTTATTTATTGTAAATAATATATATGACATAGCAAACATACTTACTAATAATACTTTCTATTTTTCACCTGGACGGCGGTAATAAGTTCTATACAAATTAATACGTGAAGTTAAGTGGAATGTGGTCGGCCATTATAACAAGGAATTTCAAGGAACATTTTATCAAAATCAGATGTGATGCAAATAGGTTAAAGAGTCTAACTGATAGTTGCAACAAATTGGACGTGTATTATATTATCGCACAAATAGATCGGTCATTGTGGTACCATTATATTGCTTTTTGTTACTGGCCTGGCTCGACGGTGTATCCGGAGAATGAGAATGTGTCTCTCTTTCAGCGCCCAGTGTATAAATATCTAATCATGTGTGCGCATGATTGATTAATTCGTGGTGGGAAATCTCATGGGTTTCAAATCCCTTTTTTTTTTAGTCATACACGCTAAATAGAGATGGATTTTATTTAAGATTTGTTTGTATAATAATATGTAACCTGTGAGGAATAACATTAAGAATAGAGAGAGATAGGAATTGATATGTATGAAAAATAAAATAAGAATAATAAGATAGAATATAGAAACATAGAAATAGGGATAAAATCTGAAAATACACGTAGAATGGGAAAATACTATTTCACTATGAATAAGAAATATAATAAAGAGATTCCGGACTCCAAAATTCTAGATGATCATATATTAGAGATATATATAGATAATGGAGCCGAGAATGAACTGATAAAATGCCAGCAGAAGACAGCAAAAGGCAAGTCAGAGGGAAGAATATGAGAGAGGCAGCAGACGACCTAGGAAGCAGGGAAGCGAAATTGATCGAGCTCACATGAATATGAAGAAATTGAGAATTTGAAGAGGAATGAAAGTTGAACGTCTACACATTGTGAAGAAGGAGGCAGTAGTTCCAAAAGTTTTTACAATCCGAACAAATTAAATGGGGGGACTGCAATCAACAATGTCATTACAACGGGGAGAATGGAAGTAAGCCCCGAAAGTTCTGAGGCAGGCCAAAGGGACAAAGATTGTTAATAAGTTGATGGTGGTAATATAAAAGACGTGCAGATTCTTCTCTATTACTTACTTTGTAGTAATTGTTGTATATAGTAATATGAGGGTTTGGTGATTTTTGTTCACATGATATTTTTAACCGGACGGCATACTGCCAACATATATTATGGGTATGACTTCTCGTTGTGAGCTATCAATTATAACATTAATTCTTCAGCAAAATGCACATGAGTGGAGTTCCCAAGTTGTGCTAGACATAAACGGAGTGAGCGGCGGCAACTGATAGTGGTCATATCTTCTCTCAATATAATCAGGCAGGAAGAAGATTTTATTAAGTATCATGTATTATAAAATTATTATCTTAATATTCTATTGATCCAGTACTGTAAGATTAGGTTTTATTAAATTTATATTAGAGTTAAATAAACTTTGAAAAATTCATGAGGTCATGACTCTATTGATGTTAAAGAGAAGCGTGGAGTACCCTGTCTAAAATATTCCAGAATTGAATGTATTAAGCAATGGTTCTTATATAGCAATGTCCTCAATAGATTATATGATCAAAGATGGGAGAGTGGGCTAGAGGATATCTCTATGAAAATTATATATAAGAATATGACAATATTAATTTGTAACCCCTGTTGATATAATAATAAACAGGTTTATGTTGTCTTTCAGGTTATATAATTGCGTGAGTGTAGTCCATAGCAGTGACATTATTATTTATATAAAATATAAAAAAATTTAGTATTTTTCCAAATATTATGGGGATGGACTAAACTGAGATTATATCTTAAAATATAAAAAATAATTTAGTATTATATTTATTTAATTAAAAAAAGAATATAATTATATATATAATTATTATATTACTAATCTCTGACTTGTTAATTTATATAGCATTAGAGAAATTTGAACTATAAATGTAATATTTATAGATACTGAATAGTATGTTATTGTAATAAGATATCTTAGTGCCGGGTAGGCTCAGATCAATATAGTGAACAGAAAAGAGACTAGACAAATTTTTAGTATAATTAGGATATTATGAAGAGGAAAAATAACATACATCGTATACTTTGAGAATCGTATAGAAGTGTTACAGAATTATATTAATAAGATTAGCTGAAATAATATTATTAATCCATTTAAATAATTAATTAATAATTTTCCATTATTTTACTATTAAACAACCTTTAATTTTTTAACTTAAAACATCAAATTTTTTAGATTATTATTGATTTATAAATATAATTAGTATGTCTGCTTGAGGTTTACAATATACAGTTGAAAAACCAGAGAAATTGAGTTACGTGTTTAATTTTTTAAAATAAAAAATGAAAAAAGAAAATATATTATATTATAGAGTATGAATAGTTGATTTGAGATATTTTTATAATAGATTTTTTTTATATATGAAGTGAATATATTTTAATTATTAATAATTATTGCTATATTATTAAATTTTTTGAAAAAATTATACTTAGTGCTAATTTTAATATATAAAATAAGTTAAAGGAGCTTCGCGGAAAAGGTCCCGAGGAATAATAAAGTAGAGTGTTATATATATATAAACCAAGGGAATTCCGAGATACCAGAGAAAATTGAGGGGGAGGAGGAGAAGGTGGTTGTATGGGAATATTTAAAAGCTGAGCGCGACCCAGGGGTAGAAACCCGTTCTTTCTTAAAAGAAGGAAGTAAAATGCCAAAATGTGGTTCATGAAAGGTCAACAAAAGGTAGAGGGAGGAAGAGCCCACGAAAAGGTGACACTGAGGCCCATCTTTATATTCATCTAGCATGTGGGAGCATATTCTTGATGTTCCACACAACTTTGCTAGAGTGTGCTAGGGACACATTATGTTCCCATCAAAAATTAATTGAAAGAAAATTCACTGAATTGGGATTACAAGTTTAGATTATCCGCACAAAATACGATGCCACAAGGAAAACAGGTAGGCAAAAGGCTAAACTAACGTGGCAAAAGCTCGCGGGCGAAATGCGGGCAGTCAATACAACAGTCACGGCTGACCGAACATCAGCACGGTGGGACCAATGTTTAACGGCCGATGCAGATATGACGTCTCTCGTCTCCGACCTACGGATTTTCCTCGGACACAGACACAAAAGAGATTTGTCGAAGTGGCCATGCCAACCTAGGGCTAAACAGTCCACAGCAAATACAGTCTGCGAAACCAGCATCAACACGGACAACAGGTTCAATTCACACGACAGATGCCTCTATCTAAAACCTGCATCAATACAGTATCGACGTGTAAAGCTTCAGAAACAGAAAGTCGGGAGCCCGCGAGCTTACCCGAAACACGCCTCAGAACCAACAGTGAAAAAGAAATATGCAAATGAGATGTATCTGGCTTGCAAACAAATATCATTCGAGTTAGTGAGTATAGATAGTGTGAGACCATCGCTTACAAAGAATCCGCGGAAGATCTCAAGGATATTGAGACGAACGGGGCTTCGATAAGCGAAATTGAAACCTCGGTCATCTCCTTCAATACTGATCAAAAGGTGTATATCGGAAGGTAACATCTTTGCGTACCAGAAACAACAGGAGGAACATTTCGTGCAAATGTGAAATCAGCAAATAACGTGAGAAAATCTCACAGGGTGCCCTTAATCTCGGTGAATTGAAGCCGAAGAGATTATATATCTACGTCAGATAGGACGTACATACATGATCATTATTCATAATGACGAATGAATACGTATCTCATCCAGATATACATAATACTCTCATTAAGTACTAATTATCATATTAGAAAATGATAAGTTACTTTACTGTTCAAGTATGGAAGTTTGTTCATGTTGAGAATGTAAAATAAGATCATAATATTATTTACATATTAATCTTATGTCATTAGATATTCTACTGGATCATTCATTATGTATTATGATGATATCCAGTTATAAGATTAGGAGATAGCAGTATGCATAGAGTATTCTTAGAGAGTAAATTATCATTTGATTATCTTGTAGATATTAGAATTAGAAGAGATATGATTAGTATCAATTAGCGATAATCATATACTAATGACTTAGTAATTATTAGTAGGAGGATGATTATAGAGATTATTAGGAGGAGATATAAAATAGAAGAGTATTTAGGCGTGAGGGAGGGGAGAGAGAGAGTAGGATAGTAGTGAAGTAGTGTAGGTGAGATGTAAGGAAAGGAGGGATCTCTCTGCTGAGCTTGGCGAGGCCAGTGCTTGGAGGTGAGGATCTCACTTAACCAACTGTCTGAACTTACAACTCACAACGGACCCATTGGATTCTAACCTTACTAACATTAACTCCTTAACCCAACCGAATCCTAACCGTAACGAACCGATCACTTAAAACGCGATACCCACCTCAAAACTCTAACCTACTGTACAAAACACAAAAAATCATATCATAACATTCATATTACATTAACGAATAAGATATAAAATACACTAAAAGAATAAAGAATAAAATAAGAATAAACAATCACAGAAGAACAGATAATACCAGAATACAAATACAGAAAGAAAACAAGAATTGTAGCAATTTTAGTAACAAGTACGAAAAAAATAAATAAGACACTATATAAAAACAAGAATTCTTACAAAGAAAAACAATAGTCATAAGACTAATATGATCGAGATAAGATCTTCATATCATAGATAATATCAAGATGGATAAGAGTCTCATTCAAACACATCTGATACGATCTAATCGAATCCAAAATCTGAAATAATCATTAATCTCACATATATCCCCAAGAATCTCAATACTCTCGTAGTATTACACACACTATTATTTTTTCTCTTAGATGACAAAAATACTACTCACCTCGATACGATTATCAACAAATAACTTCATTAGACATCTAGCAATCATCCCACCGGAAGCGACACTCTACCTGATTTCTCTCTCCTCTCTCCATTACATCATATTAAGCTCCTCATTAAAGACTTAAGCTACTACCCCAGATCTAGGATTAATCACCTAGAATCTACAAGTATGATATAAATTACTACAGAGAGAGAATCCTTATACTGAGATTATATAAATGATCATCTATAATTATCATATAGTATTAGGAATAACAGAGTCATCGATATACTCATCATTCTCTTTTGGTACCTCCTCCAGATCAGCTCAGACCTTCCGAATTAACAGAAATATCACCATTATAGTATTCTACCCATCACCTATTACATACATAACTATATCAATAATATTACTCTACCTACGATAAATACATCATTCAAATAGATATGACTCTCTCAGAATCTAGTAAACCAGAATCTACATACATACTAGAGATAGCACGGAGAAGAAAGAATAGATAACCCAGATCAACACCCACTATTTACCTTTTTAATAACTCGATACATAATCGAGATCTCTCATGATCTCGAATCACGATGTACATATGAAAGATCCTCTATATAAGAAGAGATCTTGCGATTATACTCGAAGATGCATAAAGATAATGATAAAAATAAGAAGAATACGAGTATAACTACAGAGAGAGAAGAAAGATATAGTATAGAGTTTAAGATTTGAAATATAATAGGATTAGATAAATAATATAGAGAATATAAAATATAAGAAGTTAAAACAATGGTAACACATTTTAAAAAAATAAAATATACGGACGAAAATAAATAATAAATTAAAATTAATAGTAGAAATTAGTCAGTCAGATAAAATTAAGAATAAGAAAAAAAGAAAAATATCATGAATAATACTACACTGAAACATAACATTAAAACTTAATTAAAACTAAAGAACAAAATGACTTAAAACAGAGATTATATAACAATAAATAATAATCCAAGAAGATAAATTTAGAGAAAATATAAGTGATATAAGAATAAAGATAAAAGAACATAAGCAAAATATAATAAAAAATATAAAATTAAGAATAAGAATAAATTAAAAAAAAAATGTTGCAGAAAAAAAAAGAGAAATTAAGAAAGTAAAATTTTAGGAAATTTAGTAAGAGTAATAATAAAACAATAAACAATAAAAGATAATAAGAAAAAGAATAAAATAAGAAATTAAAATAATATAATTAAAGAATAAAATAAGTAATAAAATATAAATAAAGTTAGAAAATCAAAAATGAAATAGAATATAAAAATAAAATAAATAATAATTATGGGTAAAAGGCTAATAAATAAAGAAGAAACAAAAAAAAAGGGGGAAAACCTGAAGAAACGGAGAGAAATGAGTGGCCCAAACTAAGGCCGAAAAAAGGGTCCGGGGGACCACATGTAATGAAAGGCCACCAGACAAATAAATAGCTATAATAAGCCAGGTAGAGAGATTATAACTTTGAAAAGAGATATAAGAATATTATATATAACAGATAGGTATAATCTGAAGAAAGAAAATAATAAAATAGAACTTACAAATATGAGAGAAATAGACAGATAATTAAATGTTCATTATAGAGCTGGATAAATAAATAAATTAGTATGCATAAATATAAGTAGAAAAATACCATGATGAAAAGAGATGATAATATATAAAAGTTAGAATATAAAGGGAATAGGAGAGTGAGATTAGTAGTTGAGTTATAATGAATTAAATACGAGGATCGGAGAAGATTTAATTAAGATAGGAAAAAGAGGAATGAAAGAGATAGACGATAAATATAGAGTAATAGATATAGTAAGATAGATATATAGAGTGATAAAAGAAAATATATAAAGAATTATAGATAATATTTTTTTTATATTCCACAATTATAGAGTAAGGGAAAAAATAGATAATATGAGAAATATGAAGATAATTAAATGAGAAATAAAAGTGAGTACAATGCTAGAGTGAAAAAAATAGAGAAGTGATATATAGAAATAGATAGATGAACGAGATAAGAGATAAGAATAATAATAAATATAGAAATAATAAGAATGTAAAAGTATTAGATAGAATAGATAATAGAGTATTAATAAAAATAAAAATAATATAGAAAATTATATCGAATAGAAGTATATAAGTAAGAGAAAGGTGAAATAGAAGAGAGAATAATGAAAATAGAATAGAAGATGAGAGAATGAATCAAAATAGAGTAGATAATATTTAAATAGAAATAATAAGAAGGTACTAATATAAAGATTAATAAACAAGTGAATATGTAATCTCTAGATAGATATAATATAGAATAATAAGAATAGGAAATATGCCCGGTTTCGGGAGCCAATTATCAGTGTTGATGTTTTGGGTTGTGGTGTTGTGGGTTATATTTATCTGCTTAACTTTATAAAAACCACAAGGAATGTGCATATGGAACCGGACAGAGTCATAAAGGTTCCGAAGGAGTGTTTAAAAATTTGAAAAATTCTAGAGTATGAAAAAGTGGGAAAAAGAAGCGCGAAAGTGTACGAACCTGACCATAATAAACCCAGTTGGACATATGATAAGCAGCCGTAGAAGTACCGTTGTACAAATTAATGGTGTAAAAAATAAAAAATAGTAATAAAAAAAGAAAAAAAAAAATAATAGTGCCACGAGGTCGACAGACGACAGATTATACGACGGTTCTCAGAACCCATGAGGGGAGGGTTTGAGAAACCACCACGACACCCTAATATACCAAGAGCGGGGGTTTGCCGGAGACCCTTCCCCGAGGGGGGGGAATATATCCGACCCGGTCGTTTCCCGGGAAGGCGAGAGACCTCCGATGCTGAATTCGTTTAGCCGGTTTCCCCTTTGGTATCCTTTAGTGAAAAAAAAAAATTAAAATTTACGGATCCGATAACTAACTGTTCCATATCTATTTATCAGTCCGTTACCAAGTGAAAATTCATTGTGTGATCATCATGTAGCATTAAATTAAATAAAAAAATCAAAACTGACTCGGTGTCGTAAAACAGAAAAGGTCATACATGTTTATTATATATAATTATAATATAAAATATAATATATATATATATAATAATATATAATATAATAATAATATAATTATATATATATATATATATAAGTATAATAATTAATATATATAATTAATATAATAATATATATATATATATAATATAATATATAATATATATATAAATATAATATAATATATATAATATATATATATATAAATTAGATAATTATAATAATATATAATAATAATATTTATAAATATATTATAATATATACTATATATATATATATAATATATATAGTATATATATATATATAATATAAAATAATATATAATATATTATAATATATATATATATATTATATACTATATGTTATATATATATATAATAACATATATATAAATATAAAAATACTATAGTAACGTATAATAGTCATATATTATATATATAAATATATAATATTATTATATAATATAATATATATAATATATATAAATATATTATATATGAGGAGAGAAACCCATACTCGCTACGATGAAATTACCTCCCATTTTATGTTCGCCATTTCTCTTTTGCGTTCATATTCTCACATACACTCATCCTCCAGGCAACATATTACTAACCAACATTTATCCACATATCATATACACATGATAATATAACACACCCCCCACTTCTAGATAACAACTTACAGACATCTACTACTCATATCCCTGTGTGGGGGGAAAGAATTTCCACATCGTATGTCCTGCGTGTCGTAGAAGCGACTAAGGGGGTAGTTGGGTTGGCTGACTACTAACCATCTATCTGCCAAACTAATGCAGCCTCGAGAAGTTTATCATTTATAATTTTGATCATTTCAGTCATGTATAATTCAGTATGGTAACATGAAATGTCAAGAGGAATAAATGTGAGAGAAGAGAGAGAGGTGATGGATGTATTTTAGAAAGGCAAATTTGATTTGCGCGCTGGACTCGAAACAAAGATGAAAGGATAAAGGTGAAAATAAGTGGTGTGATTGAAATGTTTCTCTCTAAATCCATGAGAAATGAGAAGGAAGTGTGCAATTTTATGAGTGACCTGTGGTATAAGCTATGGTAGAGATGTGTGAGTCCTAGAATTCTAAGTTTAAATTAAGTTGAAAAAGGTCCAAGTATGTGGTGGTGTGACCTCAGGTCCATCGAGGAAAACGTTGAAGCAGAGTACGATTTTTTGGATATCCTAATGATTTCGATGGTGAGTAGGAGCTTCCATATGATAGTTTTTGGGACCTGAATGTTGGATAAGGGTGAGCAAAAAAGGGATGTAAAAACAGTGGTTTGGGGTGCGGAGAAAATGAGAATGTAGGAAGGTGATTATTTCTGTGAAGAGAGAGTAATGTAAGTAATACTTTGCTTTAAACACAAGATAAATCCATAGTATACTAAGGTGTAGGTAAGAGATGTATCTGAATGAAAACTATGCTTGATTTAGTGTGGTGAAGAGAGGAATGTGAAGTATGTGTTGGAATGTAAATAGTTAGGGGTTTAGAATGGATTATCGATCATTAGTTTCTAGTAAAAATAAGTGTGGGGCTGGATGAGAGGAAGGTATACGAAAGGAAGTAGAAATTAAGAGTGAGAAGTTAAGTGTCAGATAATAAGGATATATATTGATAAGAGCGCTCAGCTAGTAAAACCGGTGGAATTGAACAAGTGTACTGACAATCTGGGCAAAGAAGGAAGCAATTGTATCAAAGTGCAAAGAATGGTGTGGACATTGTCTAAGTAGAAGTAAGTCAATGTAACAGCGAATGTGAATGAAGAGGATAAACGGTAAAAGGTAGAAAAAGTAAGCGTGGTTGAAATTACAAAAAGCAAATGATGAAATTCAAAAGAAAGAAATGTTTGACATTATATAAGGAGGAATAAAAGAA